>SKCR01054501.1:0-29682 GCA_019454045.1 Zanthoxylum bungeanum | reverse complement strand
CAAGCTTTAGTGATGAAGAAAAATAAGCCAAATGGAAAGCTCCAATGTTGGGATGATTCGGCCAAGGAAGACAAGAAGAAGGAAGCTCCAAGCTTTGTGTATTCCTTGCTCTATGATGGTTTCCCTATCACCTCTTTTGATCTCTTGAAGGTGCTAGCCTTGATGTTCAAACAACAACCTTTCTTCAAGCTTTTGGCAACCAAAAATGAAGAGGATGGAGACCCAAACTGTTTCAGTTTCGGTCAGAAAGAGAGAGAAGAGAGGATTTTCTTAATTGATTTTGATACCAAAAATCAATTTATATTTATGCCATAATATTTATTAAATAATAATAAATCTATGACACAAGCCATGCAAGGCTTAGAGTGTCAAACACTCAAATTCCATGCATGACAATTGAGTGTAATATACACTATCACCATGCAATGCATTATCAATAAATAATGCATATAATGACATGTGTCATGTGGGCCCCACACGTTTCCAAATGAAAAGTGGGCCCACGTGCACTCACGCTCGGGTTCGATATTTCCGAAATACCGACTTACGTCGCGACGTTATTTAAATCGAATTAAATAAATAATCGCGCCTAGCGAAATTATTATTTACGTCGCTATCGAATTAATTCTAATTAACTCGTATGCCCGAATTAAAATCTAATTTTAATTTCGCGTCGAAATCGAATTTCGATTATTATATCGAATATAATAATTTTATCGATTAATTCCAAATTAATCGTTCTCTCTCTCTAAACAAGGTACTTTATCCGAGATAAAGTTTTCCGCAATTAATCCAAGATTAATTAAGTTCGAATCAAATATCATAGGTGAATCTTCAGGAAGCGACCCAAGAGATCTCCGGATATGTTGGCAGTAAATACGGTCGTCGGATAATCCGAACACGCACGTACCTCGTACTACGTTCTTACCGATTCACAAGACAAGGTTGGCTTCTAGCAAAGCGCCATGCCTACCCAATTCTCCAGAAATATTCTTATAGGAATATAAGATCTATATCAAGCGTAGTATACCGTAGTATTGCGTACATCGATCCAGTATCGGATGGTCACATGCTAGCCTGGGGCTGGAGATGTGTCTGCCCCGTACGAAACATATATCGGACATCAAGCAGCTAGTCTCTTTAAATCAGACAATCCTGACCTAGTCATATTGTCCCGACGGTTGCAACCTTTTATAGAGTACTAGTTCTGTGTCCTGCGTGATCATCACCTCCATATGTCTGAAGCGATACTTCCATCTTGACATCACATCCAGTACACTACGATTCTCGATAAACCCAGAAGAGGTGTACACAGAACCGGTTAGGGTCCCCAACCACCAAAACCAAAGTTTACCGATTGTCGCAAGTACTAGCGATGTAAGTCTCAGGTTAAGACATATACACCTACCCTGATGCGGCCTCCCATAGACACGCAGACATACTACCAATGGGATTCCGCGGGGTCTATCCAGAGCGAAGCTGTTTTCCGTACCATCGGTAAAAACAACCTCCTATTGCACTTGCATAAGTATCCAATACTTAAATATATGAGAACTATGATGTTGTGCCCTCACAACGTGCACAAGCGCAATACTAGTCTATTCCGCATTATCGATGTCCGATCTCGATAATACTCCGACTATGGATATTTAATGATTTAAACTTTTATAGATGATACTGTCTCATATCATCTCAATCCAGTATTAATCATATGGACTTTCGCCATTTATTAATCAAAGTACAATTATTACAAAACGGCAAAAGGCAATTTCATTATCACATAGTTAATTTTGTACAATAATACAATATCATTTACAAACAGTGACGCTATGGGACATAATGTCTAACAACCACTGCATATCGGTATTCCTCTAAGGAAAAACCGCATGGTGAGCAACAATCACATTGTTCTCATGTGGGATTTCTAATTACTATACTTAAGGTTTCCTTAGGATACCTATATTGGCACTTATCCAATTGGGTCCTTAGTTTGGTATCATCCAAACGCTATGCCTGGCATACCCAAATATCAGGAATGAGAAACCCCGTTTCTTCCCTGTTCATATCCTATATGATATCTGTCAAACAGATTTATCTGGAACCTTATTCTAAATAAGTTTTGCACTGTTAATACATATCCTGTTGAAGGAAATCGTAGCTCAGAGCGACTCGTGATAAACCTTATCATGTCCAACAAAAATTCGGTTTTGGTTCGGACACACCGTCTAACTAACGTGTCTCGGGAGGAGTCCTCATATGAAAGAATACCGTACTCTTTCATTTACGTATGATGAAACTTACTGCTAAGTATTTTCCATTACGGTTTTACCGTGGCGGAATAAACTGCAGCCGAATTGTTTGTCTACTTCGTGTCGAAACTCTAAAGTTTCCGATTGTGTTCTTCAAAGAAACACATAACCACACGTGATGTCACATCCGTTAAGGTCACGAAATATTCATGTTCACATCTAGCCTAGCTAGATATGGGCCCACTTACTTCACCATGAATAGGGCTAACAGATCGGTGGCCCTTTTACTATTACCAAGTAAATAGTATTTTAGGTTTTTAACCTAAAAAACTAGATTCGTAGACCTTTTTGAATAGTCAATCAGTCCTAGTACCCACTCTTAAAAAAGGTGTGGATATACGAGTCTTGTTTAATTGTGTCCTAGACAACAATGCCACAAATAAGTCTCCATTGATCAAATCAATTTAAGCTATTTATTTGTCATTTTATATGTTTGAGATTTTATTATATTCAAAATATAAATTCTGTTATTTACATCCAATGTATTTATCTCAGTATCGTCTTTATATAATGAAACACTTTAGTGTTCTAAAATATAAAGGTTTTATCCGCAATGGATTAAACACTGATATAGAGATAATGTCTCTAGTTAAACTAGTTACATTATAACATTTCCTAATTTAAGTACATACCCAAAGGGTAGTTCCTAAACTTAGGTATCTGCGGTCGAAACAGCGACTTTCGTCCCGTTTTCCGATTTGCAGAGAAATCTCGGCTTGAAGCCAGTATCCAGCTCACAGCGGATTCTGAACGTCAATACATATATTTTATGTACCACACTAAGTATTTAAAATCTAATTTTAATACTAGTTGTGAACATAACTTTGACAAATATTTTTAAAGTTAGAGCCTCGCCCTTTCTTTAATTCCTTCGTGTCTTCCATATCCAAATGGTAGTCACTTTGAGATATGTCAATTATCCTTTTCAATATTTCACAAACCTTTGGCCAAGCCTTGGGTTTCGGAATATCGAAACGATGTGCACCTTGTGCTACATGCCCAATTGCAAACTTTGACTTTTCTCCACTAGAATAGTCAATTAATTCTCCAAGAATTATTAATTGCAACTTTAATACTTTTAAATCTAAAGATAGATTTATTATAAGTATATTAATTAAGCACTAAAGTCATCATCACATAAATCTTCCAAAGACTTTATGCTCTACTATTTGCTTAATTATGGGCTTAGTCATAATAAGTTATTTTATCAAATAAATTAACCTATTATTAATTCTCAATTGAAAATTAAATCATTTAAAACATTTAATCCAATGATTATATATTTTAAATATTCAACCTTTCAATTCTATCTTGATTTTAATAGTCCAACTATTTAATCAATTTAATAAGGTACTATTTATTATAATGATTACAATAATCCAATTATTTAATCAACTATAATTTTAATATTGATTACTATAATCCAATTATAAAATCAACTATCATTTTAATTCAATTATATTGATTACTATAATCCAATTATAAAATCAACTATATATTGAATGAGTTTGTATATAGTCCAACTATATATATAATTTAAAACAACATAAAATATTAGTCCAACTAATACTTTTAATAAATATGACGAGTAAAATAAAATGAGCGTGTTTAGCGAGTATTCGAACGAATGTTGCAAATTCAATACTTGCCTCCCACTATTTTTCGTCGAGCCTCTAACCCTCTGTCGAGTACTCGGGAAACCGTGTTTCCTAGTGGGCTAGGATCCCGTTAAATATCACACAATCTTGACTTTGGCCAACAAATTGTATGATAATTAACTAGGTAGATCTCGAAGATCAATTGGATCTCATCCAACTCCTAGATCCAGTAGGTGGACATCCAAGTCCCAAACATATATCTTATATATGCCTATACATCGAATGTATACCCTAACCTTTTTCCTCTGAATCAACTAGGCCTTGGCTTTGGCACAACAAACCTAGTGATCCCAGTCAAGCGCGGACCCATTGACATGGAAGCTTCGTAATCAATGTCAATGGACAAGAAGTGGTCTTGACTTTGGCCAACAAACCACAACTTGGACACGACACCGATATGGAACAAAGCCTCGTGATTAAAACACATCTTCGACGGACAAGGGCTTGACTTTGGCCAACAACCCCTGCCAATCTCGAATCTTGAGTAAGAATCACTCAATGGAAGGAAAATAAACGCTTGATATTTAACGAGGGTTTTTCGCGTGCAAATTGGCTACCAATTTAATTATCTTTGTTAGGTCTCATCATCATACACCCTTAAACATGCATTCAAAATACATAATAAAGCGAGTATGAAATAAAATAATAATGATATGCGGATGGATACTTTACAGATTGATCCTAGATCAAATCTCTCCCTTTCTCACTCAAGCTAGCACTTGTACTACTTCTACCCGTTACACTACACTTCTAAAGAAACCTCATATACATAGAGGAGAATAGGTGAGAAGAGAATACAAAGAGAAAGAAGGTGATAAGGCTGGACACGCAGGTCCAATTTAATAAATCGAATTTATTACAACAATTTCTAAAATTGCCCCACCCGACTAATATCCATCCGATATACATTATTCATACAACATAACCACGTATTCACACACATAAGCATGCTATCAACCAATCAATCAAATTAATTAATCTGATAATTAAGTGATCATCCAATGTTCAAACAACGATTTGATTTTGTTCGAGTCAAACTCGTTTTTGCGAATAAGTACTCAAAGTACGAATTCATGAATTAAATTAAACTACATCATTAAATCTAATTTAACATGTATTTAATACTAATTCACTATTCAATTCCAAATTAAATATTACACTTTTATTTAATAACCTTTTACGATTTAAATTCCAAATTTAATCGTAACGCGTCTCAAAGACCGATTAACGTCCAACGTCAATTCAATTAAAGTCCAATGGGCTTTTAATTGATTTCTTAAGGCGTGGACTTTTGGTCAACTCGGGTCAAACCGATAACCAAAGTCCAATCTGGATTTACTCCATAAGCCCATAAATCAATCTTGGCCCATTAGGCCCAATTGAACTTTAAAGGTTCATTAAGTCGCATTTGGGCTTTATGGTCAAGGTTTTGGCCCAATTGGATCCAATCCATTTGGCCTAAACCAAACTTGATAAATCAAGCCCAATAGGCCCAAAACAAACATTAAATCCCAATTTCCAAAATTAGGCCCAAATAATTAAATTCAAAAAATCCAATTTTCCCAATTTAATTACCAAAGTGTATTACATGATCAATCAACTAAATCAACATTTCTAAAACACCATATTAGTCCAATTAATCATGCTTGATTCATTATCATATGTCCAACACACAAATTGAAAAATCAAACCCATCTACATGCTTAAAGGTCTCAGCCAAAGGGAGTGATTTCATGTCCAATTCGGTTTCAATCCAATTAATCCGCAATCAACATTAAATACATATCCCGAATGATTTCCAATACATCCAATTATCAAAATCAAAAATTTACCAAGACATTAGGGCATTAGTCACATTCGGCCAACTCAAAGATTTTGGGTTTTTGTCCAATTCGAAATCCAATCCAATTCGATTCAAATTAACATCAACCTAATCGATTCTAACTCATCAAATGAATTAAAAATCAAAAAATCCAAGATCCCAAAATCATCAAACCATTCGGCCAAGGACAAATATTTGGGGAAAATAATTCCAAATCATTTTTCATCAAATTAGTCAAACCAAAATGAAATTAAACATGTTATAAACATACTCAAACAAACAATTTATTCAAATCATGCTCAAATCACATTTACCCAAATTTTAAATCCCTAAAATTTCATGCTTGCAACATTAGCTCTTGATGCCATTGTTGGTTATTATCTAAGGTCCCATGATCAAACAAGACATGAAATAATGCGTGAATACACCAACGAAGATAGCGGAATACTTACATTGGTTGGTAGAGTCGATTTGAAGACAAATGAACCCAAAAAACGCACTGCCATGTAAGCTTACTGCATGCAGTCCACTGCCTCCAAAAACAGAATTTTGAGATGAGAAACGCAGCTCTAGCTCGTTGGATGGATCCCGGCTCATGGTCGAACCTCCCTACCACCTTCGCAAGACTTGTAAGTGTGCTAGCACTTGAATTTTCACCATGAAAATCCACTCTTGCTTCCCTAAAGTCCACGCCAAAATTGGTCCAAACCCAGTAACAGTTTCAGTTTTGGGCGTGAGAGAAGAGAAAGAAATGAGAGAGATTGAAGTTGTGTTAAGTTGAAAATGATTTACCAAAAATCAATTTATATTTATGCCATAATATTTATTAAATTGATAATAAATTATGACACAAATCATGCAATGGTTTAGAGTGTCAAACACTCAAACTCCATGCAAAAACCATTGAGTGCATTGTACACTATCTCCATGCAATGCATTACAATTAATAATGCATAATATGACATGTGTCATGTGGGCCCACACGATTCCAAATGAAAGTGGGCCCACGTGCACTCACGCGTTCGGGTTCGATATTTCCGAAATACCGAACTTACGTCGCGACGTTAATTAAATCGAATTTAAATAAATAATTGCGCCTAGCGAAATTATTATTTACGTCGCTAACGAATTAATTCTAAATTAACTCGTTTGCCCGAATTAAAATCTAATTTTAATTCCGCGTCGAAATCTAATTTCGTTTAATATATTGAATATATTAATTTACCGATTAATTCCAAATTATTCGTTATCTCTCTCTAGACGATATTTTATCCTAGATAAAATATCTCCGTAATTAATCCTAGATTAATTTTCTCTCTCATCTATATAATCCCAGATTATTCAAGAGTGCAAGTTGTGCGTCATCGGTGGATTATCGGGAAGCGACCCATGAGATCTCCGGATAAGTTGGCAGTAAATACGGTCGTCGGAGTATCCGAATCACGTACGTACCAAGTACTACGTTCTACCGATTTACGAGACAAGGTCGACTCCTAGCAAAGCACCAAGTCTACCAAGTTCTCCGGACATATCCATCAAAGAATATCAAAGATCTGTATCAAGCGTAGTATACAATTGTATTGTGCATATCGGCCCAGTATCGGATCGATAGTCACGTGCTAGGGCTGGGGCTGGATAAGTGTCTGCCCCGTCCGAAACACATATCGGATGTCTGGTAACTAATCTCTATAATCGGATATTCATGACCTGGTCATAATATCACGATTGGATGCGCATCTTTGAGCACTAATACCGTATCCTGCGTGACATCATCTCCACTATGACTGGAGTGATACTTCCGTCTTGACATCACATCCAATACACTACGATTCTCAATATACCCGGCATTGGCGTACACAGAACCGGTTTAGAGTCCTAGACGACCTCAACTAAAGTATATCGATTGTCGTAAGCATTAGCGATGTAAGTCTCAGGTTAAGACTATACACACCTACCTTGATTTTGGCCTCCCATAGACACATATTCATAATACCAATGGGATTCCGAAGGGTCTATCCAGAGCGAAGATGTTTCCCGTACCATCGGTGAAACACGACCTCCTATCGCACTTGCATAAGTATCCAATACTTATATATGAGAACTATGTCGTTGTGCCCTCACAACGCGCACAATGTAAATACTAGCCTATTCCGCATTATCGATGTCCAGTCTCGATAATACTACGGCTAGGGATATTAATGATTAATCCTTCGTGGACTGATACTGTCTCATATCATCTCAATCCAGGAAACTAATCATAGGGACCTCTCTTCATTTATATATCTAAGGTGATCTAATCACAAATGATGAGAGTGCAATTTCCTTGTTACATACATAGTTAATTTTGCTACAGCAACACAATGTTCTGTGCAAATAGTGACGCTATGGGTCATATTATCCAACAAAGCCTACATTATGAGAAGATGACGGAAGAATTATGTGGAATGAGTGAAGAAAAAAGAGAAAAAATGATAGAGAAAAATCTTTGATAGTTAGACATATGTTCGGTGATGACATTGTTTGCTGTAGGGGAAACCTTTAAAAAAGATAAGTGTGAGAAGTGCTTTCGTCTAGTATTCTGTATGGATTGATCTCAGCTGGACTCGCGAGCACTGATTAACGGGATCTCAACAGTGGAAATGAGTGGTTGGCAAGATGACTAGCCGAAGGGATGATGGATCGGTGAATGGCCGTTTGCCTGGATGTCCACCCTGCTTTACTTATGCTACGATATATGATATGGTTGGGAACAAATAAAGTCTCTGAAAAGAAAAGAAAAAGAGACCACCTATAACCAATAAGCGTGAAGCTACCAATGGGCGAGTATTAGGATCACCATGAGAAGAAATGCTACCTTGAAGGGTAGGCGTGTCAAGAAAAGAAAAGAGAAAAAAAAGAAAGAAAAAATGAAAAGAATGAAAAGAAAGAGACAAGAAAAGAGAAGAAGACCATATCATGTTGAGTATGACGAAGTAATCATAGAGTGTGATCGAGACATCTAGATTGGTTAGACCCACCGATCCGAGTCTCTGAAACGAAATCATCGAGTTGGCTCACTTAAGGAATAAGCTGCGAAAGAGCCTTGGCACAGACACACTAGGAGCCTAGTTCAGATCAACTATTCAGAGGATCAGAGTTGAGTGTATCAAGTACTTTGAAGGTTCTCAGGTTTCGATGCGAAAGCATTCGTTGAGGAAGAAAATATGTCTAGCTATTAGGATTATCTCATGAGAGGCAGTATAATATGTTGAAATGAAACATCACATCACTAGTATCAGTCTTACAGGGTATGGCACTCTGGGGGCGAGGCCAACTTCTTTATCAGAATCAGTCTTGCCGGGTATTGCACTCTGGGGGCGAGACCCACATATTTATCAGAATCAGTCTTGCCGGGTATGGCACTCTGGGGGTGAAGCCCACACTAGTTCAGAATCAGTCTGGTCGAGTATGGCACTCTCGGGGGCGAGGCCCATTTCAGTATCAGTTTGGGGCGAGGCTCGCATCAATATTAGTTCTTGGGGATAAGTCCCAGGGTCGAGGCCCACATCAGCATCAGTTTCGGGGATGAGTCCCAGGGCCGAGGCCTACGTCATCATCAGTATCAGTTACGGGGATGAGTCACATGGCCGAGGCCTACGTCATCATCAGTATCAGTTGTAGGGATGAGTCCCAGGGTCGAGGCCCAAAACAGTATCGATTTCAGGGATGAGTCTCAGGGTCGAGGCCCACAACATTGATGATGTATTATTTCTTTTAAATAACATTCTTATGTTAGCAATCGGTGAAAGCTTGGCTTTGATTAAAATTCTCCATGGAATGCTTGGGAGAATCAACCTTTATTATAGGAATAAGGATCTACTGGGATAGATCTAAAAGTTGTTGGCACTCTCCAAGAGCTCGTACTGTGACAAACATGTACATGACCTGATGTCTCATATGCTTTGAGCACTGGATTGATGGTCACTGGATTGATGTTAAGAACATCCTTAAGTATCTTATATGAACTAAGGATGCTTTCTTAATCTACGGAGATGGAGAACTTGAAGTGACTAGGTTCACCGTTACAAGTTTCCGAACGGATGAAGACGACTTTGAGTCACAATAAGGGTACGTATTTTGTTTGAACAACAGAACAGTGAGCTGGAAATCTTCCAAGCATGATAGTGTTACCGATTCAAAAACAAAAATGAAATATATTGCTGCGGCTGAGGCAGCAAAAGAATCATTTTAGATCAATAAAATTCCTAATTAGATTAGGAGTAGTTCCGTTAGCAGCTGAGCTGGGCTACAACGCAGGCTAAAGAATTACGGTCTCATCAATGATCCAAGTATGTACTTCAAATGGTTTTATCTGATTCATGAGATCATACATCGTGGCGATGTGATGATCGAATAAATCGCATCAGATGATAACCTTGTAAATCCACTGGCGAAAGCGATATCTCAGCATAAGCATGAGCGACCCGTACATAGTTCAGGTGTTGGACACTTGAAGGATTCACTATAGGCCAAGTGGGAGATTGTTGGACAATTATTACCCATAGCATCACTATTTTGTAAAGAACATGGTGTTCTTGTACAAAATTAACTATGTGACAAATGAAATTGTTCTTCTATAATTTTGTAATTGGATTACTTGAATATATAAATGATAAAAGTCCATATGATTAGTACCAGATTAATAAGATATGAGAATGTATTAATCCACCGAAGGTTTAATCATTAAATATCCCTAGTCGTAGTATTATCGAGACTGGACATCGATAATGCGCAATAGGCTAGTATCGCACTTGTGAGTTTTATGGAAGCTTAACAACATAGTTCTTATATATTTAAGTATTGGATACTTATGCAAGTGTGATAGGAGGTTCTGTTTACCGATGGTATGGGAACAGCTTCGCTCTGGATATAGCCCTCGGAATCCCATTGGTAGTATGACTATGTGTCTATGGGAATCCGAATCAGGGTAGATGTATTTGGTCTTAATCTGAGACTTGCATCGCTAATACTTGCGCTAATCAGTATGCTTTGGTTTTGGTCATCTGAGGCTTTAACAGGTTCTGTGTACGCCTCTTCTGGGTATACTGATAATCGTAGTGTATTGGGTGTGATGTCAAGATGGAAGTATCACTTCAGTCATATGGAGATGATGATCACGCAGGATACAGAACTAGTACTCTTAAGAACTGTAGTCATCGGGATAATATGACTAGGTCATGATTATCCGATTATAGAGACTAGTTGCCAGTAATTCGATATATGCTTCGTACGGGGCATACTCAAATCCAGCCCTATGCTTAGCATGTGACATCCGATACTGGATCATAATACACAATACTTAGTATACTACGCTAGATAAAGATTATATATTCCTTTAAAGAATATTTCTGGAGACTTGGGTAGGCACAATGCTTTGCTAGAAGCCAATCATGTCTTGTAAATCGGTAAGAATGTAGTACCGGGTACACACGTCTTTGGATAGTCCGATGACCGTATTTACTGTCAACATATCCAGGGATCTCTTGGGTCGCTTCCCAAAGATTCACCGCTGATATTTGACTCGAACAGAATCAATCTGAGGTTAATTATGAGAGAGAAAATTAATCTGAGATTAATTACGGTAATAATTAATCTGGGATTAATTACGTCGAGAATTTATCTACGATAAATTCGTCAAGAGGAGAGAACACGATTAATTTCGAATTAATCGGCAAAATGAATTTAATAGTGAAATTATATTTACTATTTAATTAATTAGGCTAAAATAATATATTAGATATATTAATTGAAATTGGATTCAATGCAGAATTAAATTGGATTTTAATTCTAGCGAATGAATTAATTTAGAATTAATTCATAAGCGACTTTCGTAATAATATTACGAGGCATTATTATTTAATTAAATTCGATTTAATTAAGTCGCAACGAGAAATTCATTTAATTCAGAATTAAACGAACTCGGGGCCTAGCGAAGTTGCGTGTTGAGTTGTTCGACATAAATTTGGAATTTAAAAGTGGTGGGACCCACTTCACTTACATCAACATGTTTGACATGTGATGGAAGTTGTTAAAGGTTGTGTAAGAATAGGATTGCTTATTCAACACAAAAACCAAACCAACACACTTTGTTTAAATTTTGGAAAGACATATACCAACTTTGGAAGTCAACATATTGTATTTAGATTTTGGAAATAAAAATACACTATTCATCTTCTCCCATCTCTCCAAAATTGTGACCTTCCTTTCTCTCCCATGGAACTTTGTTGCAAAATTCTACAAAGCTAGCACTTCAATGAGTCAACTAAGGAGATAGGGAAACTCATCATTGAGTTGGAAACAACATTTAAAGGCTTGGAGCTTCTATTACATCCATGAAAGTTTTGAACTTCTCTACCAATCTATGTAAGTTTTTTCCGCAACTTACTTGATAATTCACACACAAATCATCTTAGAGATCTTTGACATGTTCTAGGAACACACTAACACTTAGAACACCACTAATGGAACTTGAAACCTCGATCATGAGCCACATTATGAAGTAAGCCTGAGAGAACTTCTATAGCCAGAACAAAAAGATAAGGAGACATAGGATCACCCTGTCACAGCCCACGGCCCCCAGAGAAAAAAACCATGCAACTCCTCATTGATAGACACAGAAAACATAGTATAAGTCATATACTCCTGAATCCAACCCACAATCTGTAGGAGTTCAATCAAGTCCCAAGATCAACAAGTCAAGCATAAAAACGAGTATGAACACAACAAAGGAGGTGCGGAATATACTCACATTGAATTTCGGTTTTGATGAAATGAACACAAGTTGCGTTTTTGCTTCCTCCAAGCTCACGGCAACAGCTCTCCAAGGTAGTGGACTGCTCGGTTTGGACTGGTTTGGTTCCTCCAAGAATCGGCCATGCATGGACTCCATTGAAGCTCAAAGCTTCAAGCTCCAAAAATTAAATCCAAGCTCATGAAGACACTTCCCTATCACCTATGTATCACTCATGGTGTGCTAGCACTAAGTCTTCTTCAATTTGCTTCTCAAAAATTTCGGTGAAACCAGAAAAATCAAGAAGAAAATCGGCAGTGAAGCCGTGAAGAAGATGAGAGGAAAAGAGAGGGAAAAAGAGGAAACCGTATCTTGCATGTAAGAGAGAGAAAAGATTTAATATATATCTTTATTACATTTACCAAGTAAATTAAATAAAACATATATATTACTTTTAATTCAAAAGTCAAAAATAAAAAGCAATAAAGCTTTCCATCATTTCTACTTTTTACTTTAAGTCACATCACATCACTTTAATAAAGTGACATGTTGTCAAGTCACATCATTCAAAGTGACAATTGATTTGACGCATGATGTGACAAACGATTTGACGCTTGATGTGACTCGCGTGCCGCGCTCGAATTCGAAATGCGAATGCGCTCGCAATCACTCTCGGGCTCGGGTTCGCTAATTCCAAATTAACGAATTTTCCGTCGCGTCGTAATTAAATGATTACGCCTAGCGAAATCACCATTCACGTCGCTAACGAATTAATTCTAAATTAATTCGTTCGCCCGAATTAAAATCTAATTTTAATTCCGCGTCAAAATCCAATTTCGATTAATATATCGAATATATTAATTTATCGATTAATTCCAAATTAATCGTTCTCTCTCTCTTAATTAATATTTTATCCCAGATAAAATATCTCCGCAAATAATCCCAGATTAATTTTCTCTCTCATCGAATTAATCCCAGATTAATTCTATCTCTCTCTTCTAATTAATCCCAGATTAATCAAAGTGCGAGTCATACGTCATCGATGAATCTTCAGGAACCGACCCATGAGATCTCCGGATATGTTGGCAGTAAATACGATCGTCGGACTGTCCGAACATATAAGTACCTCGTACTACGTTTATATCGATTTACAAGACAAGGTTGGCTTCTAGCAAAGCGCCATGCCTAGCCAATTCTCCAGAAATATTCTTACAGGAATATATAGATCTGTATCAAGCGTAGTATACCGTAGTATTGTGTATATTGGCCCAGTATCGGATAGTCACGTGAAGGGCTGGGGCTGGATAAGTGTCTGCCCCGTCCGAAGCACATGTCGGATGTCTGGTAACATAGTCTCTATAATCGGATATACATGACCTGGTCACAATATCCCGATTGGTTGCGCAACACTCAAGAGCACTAGTACCGTATCCTGCGTGACATCAACTCCAATATGACTGAAGTGACACTTCCGTCTTGACATCACACCCAATACTCTACGACTCTCTGATAAACCCAGAAGTGGTGTACTCAGAACCTGTTAAAAGTCCCCTACCACCAAAACCAAAGTTTATCGATTATCGTAAGTATTAGCGATGCAAGTCTCAGGTTAAGACTATACACACCTACCTTGATTTCGGCCTCCCATAGACACATAGTCATAATACCAATGGGATTCCGAGGGGTCTATCCAGAGCGAAGCTGTTTCCCGTACCATCGGTGAAACACGACCTCCTATCGCACTTGCATAAGTATCCAATACTTATATATATGAGAACTATGCCGTTGTGCCCTCACAACACGCACAAGTGCAATACTAGCCTATTCCGCATTATCGATGTCCTGTCTCGATAATACTACGGCTAGGGATATTTAATGATTAATCCTTCGTGGACTGATACTGTCTCATATCATCTCAATCCAGGAACTAATCATATGGACCTCTCTTCATTTATATATCTATGGTGATCTAATCACTAATGATGAGAGTGCAATTTCCTTGTCATATAGTTAATTTGCTACAACAACACAATGATTTGTGCAAATAGTGACGCTATGGGTCATTTTGTCCAACAATCTCCCACTTGGCACATAGCCAGTCACTCGAGTGTCTAACACCCGAACTATGTACAATTCGCTCAAATTGCTGAGGAAAGGTTTTCGTCAGCGGATTTGTTTGATTATCGTTTGACGCGATTTATACGATCATCACATCGCCACGATGTATGATCCGAACGAATCAGATGATATAGAAGTATATATCTGGATCGTCGATGAGACCTTTAATTCCTTAGTCTGTGCTGACGCCTAGCTCAGCTGCTAAAAGAACTATATCTAATCTAATTAGATTTATTTCAATCCAAAGACTTCTATTGCTGCCTCAGCTGCAGCAATAATCCGCGTTTGTTGTTTATTCGGCAACAGTTATCTTGCTTGGAAGATTTCCAGCTCACTGTCCCGTTATTCAAACTTTATAGTACCGTAGTATTTAATCGTTTGGAAACTTGCTGCAGTGATCCCAGTCACTTCAAGTTCTCATTCTCCATAGTAAAAGATAGCATCTTTAGTTCTCAGAGATACTAACATGTTCTTAACTTCAATCCAGTGACTATCACTTGGATTGACCCGATTGTGACTCCATATGCTCGAAGCGTATGAGACACCAATACAAGTACATTTTAAATGTACAATTTCCCAGAGAGTGTTAACAACTCCAAATCTATCCCAGTAGATCTTTATTCCTTGAATAGGTTGTTACTCCCCAGAATTCTACGGAGAATTTCTATTGAAAGAATATCTATGAAAACCAAGCTTTCACCATTGTTTTATGGGAATTTCACTGTCAGTGCGCTCTCCCACTAACCTCCTTATATACACAAGAATTATTTCATTTTGAGTTAAATCATAAACCATTATGATTATTTCAAAACGTCAGTTCCAAGAACCTTATGCTTGCTTCAATCCAAACATGGATTGAATAATCCGCAAACCTTGTTTGTCGGTTATACAAAATCGTCAGAATGTTATAAACATTCTCCAAAAGGTTTCCTTTTCAGGAAAGCGATTTTGATTTTTAACTGACATATTTCATAAATGAAATATACAGTTATCAACAAGCATCTTCAAAATGGATTTACCATGGCAACAGGTAAAAGGTTGAACCGTTATTAACACAATGTTGATAACGATACCTTTTTCGTCAAAAGCCTAGCTTTGTACGTTGTCATGTTGCCATCCATGTATGTCTTCCTTGAAGACGTTTAATGTACCAATAGGCACAATGCCTTGTGGTACAACTAGTATCCAAAATAGTTGTTATACATGGAATCCATTTCGGACTCATGGCACTTTGCCATAACAGGGAGCCGATACCTCGTATCACTTCCTCAAAACGTAGTCGGTGGATATACCTTCACAAGATTGACATCTTTATGAGGTTAGATCAGAAACCCATACCCTAGGTTGTTTTCTGACTCTATCCGATCTACGAAGTTCTTGTGTATTTGAAGATTAATGGTATAGATTCATCATTGATGAACTGTTTGTGTTCCATTAAGGACTTCGTGCCTAGAACAGTATTACTCCGATTTTCATCGAGTATCACTATCCTCCCACTGACCACTGCATATCGGTATTCCTCTCAGGAAAAACCGCATGGTGTGCAACAATCACATTGTTCTCATGTGAGATTTACAAGTACTATACTTAAGGTTTCCCTTAGGAAAACCTATATTGGCACTTATCCAATTTGGGTCTTTTAGTTTGGTATCATCCAAACGTCATGCCTGGCATACCCAAATTATCAGGAATGAGAAACCCCGTTTCTTCCCTGTTCATATCCTATATGACATCTGTCAAACAGATTTTCATGGAACCTTATTCTAAATAAGTTTTGCACTGTTAATACATATCCTATTGAAGGAAACAATAGCTCAAAGCGACTCATGATAAACCTTATCATGTCCAACAAAATTCGATGATTTAGTTCGGACATACCGTCTAACTGACGTGTTTCGGGAGGAGTCCTCATGTGAAAGAATACCGTACTCTTTCATGTACGTATGAAACTTACTGCTTAAGTATTTACCAATACGGTCTTACCGTAGCGGTATAATACTATAGCCGATCTGTTTGTATACTTCGTGTCGAAACTCAAAGTTTCGGATTTGTGTTCTTCAAAAGAAACACATAACCATAACGTGATGCCACATCCGTTAAGGTCACGAAATATTCATGTTCACATCTAGCCTAGCTAGATATGGGCCCACTAACTTCACCATGAATAGGGCTTACAGATCGGCGGCCTTTACACTATTACCTAGTAAATAGTATTTTAGGTACTTTACCTAGTAAACTAGATTCGTAGACCTTATTTGAATAGTCAAATCAGTCCTAGTACCCACTCTTCAAAAGTGTGGATATACGAGTCTCGTTTAATTGTGTCCCTGACAACAATGCCACAAATAAGTCTCTATTGATCAAATCAATATGAGCTATTTATTTGTCATTTTATATTGTTTGAGATTTTATTTATATTCAAAATATAAATTCTGTTATTTACATCTAATGTGTTTATCTCAGTGTCGTCTTTATATAATAAAACATTTAGTGTTCTAGAATATAAAGGTTTTATCCGCAACGGATTAAACATTGATATAGAGATATTGTATCTAGTCAAACAAGTTACATTATAACAGTTCCTAATTTAAGTACATACCCGAAGGGTAGTTCCTAAACTTAGGTATCCACGGTCGAAACAGCGACTTTCGTCCCGTTTCCGATTCGCAGAGAAATCTCGGCTTGAAGTCGATATCCTGCTCATAGCGGATTCTGAACATCAATACATATATATTTTATGTACCACACTTAAGTATTTAAAATCTAATTACAATACTAGTAGTGAACATAACTTAGACAAATATATTTAAAGTCAGAGCCTCGCCCTTTCTTTAATTCCTTCGTGTCTTCCATATCCAAATGGTAGTCACTTTTGGGATATGTCAATCATCATTTTCAATGTTCCACAAACCTTTGGTCAAGCCTTGGGTTTCGGAATGTCGAAACGATGTGCACCTTGTGCTTCATGCCCAATTGCAAACTTTAATACTTTTAAATCCAAAGATAGATTTATTATAAGTATATTAATTAAGCACTAAAGTCATCATCACATAAATCTTCCAAAGATTTTATGCTCTACTATTGCTTAATTATGGGTTTAGTAATAATAAGTTATTTTATCCAATAAAGTAACCCATTTATTTATTCCCAATTGAAAATTAAATCATTTAAAAACATTTAATCCAAGGATTATATATTTTAAATATTCAACCTTTTCAATTCTTTACTTGATTTTAATAGTCCAACTATTTAATCAAATTATTAAGGTACTATTTATTATAATGATTACAATAATTCAATTATTTAATCAACTATAATTTTAATATTGATTACTATAATCCCATTATAAAATCAACTATCATTTAATTCAATTATATTGATTACTATAATCCAATTACAAAATCAACTATAATTTTAATATTGATTACTATAATCCCATTATAAAATCAACTATCATTTAATTCAATTATATTGATTACTATAATCCAATTACAAAATCAACTATATATTGAATGAGTTTGTATAGTCCAACTATATATATTTTTAAAACAACATAAAATATTAGTCCGACTAATACTTTTAATTAATATGACGAGTAAAATAAAATGAGCGTGTTTAGCGAGTATTCGAACGAATGTTGCAAATTCAATACTTGCCTCCCAATATTTTTCGTCGAGTCTCTAACCCTCTGTGGAGTACTCGGGAAACCGTGTTTCCTAGTGGGCTAGGATCCCGTTAAAGTATCATACAATCCTGACTTTGGTCAAACAAAAAATTGTATGATAATCAACAAGGTAGATGTCGAAGATCAATTGGATCCCATCCAACTCCTAGATCCAGTAGGTGGACATCCAAGTCCGAAACATATATCTAATATATGCCTATATATCGAATATATACCCTACCCGTTTTCCTCTGAATCAACTAGGCCTTGGCTTTGGCACAATAACAAACCTAGTGATCCCAGTCAAGCGTGGACCCATTGACAAGGAAGCTTCGTAATCAAATGTCTATGGACAAGAAATGGTCTTGACTTTGGCCAAACAAACCACAACTTGGACACGACACCGATATATAACAAAGCCTCGTGATTAAAGCACATCTTTGACTGACAAGGGCTTGACTTTGGCCAAAAACAACCCCTGACAATCTCCGATCTTGAGCAAGAATCACTCAATGGAAGGAAATGACGCATGATATATATTGAGGGATTTTCGCGTGCAAATTGGCTACAAATTTAATTATCTTTGTTAAGGTCTCATCATCATACACCCTTAAACATGCATTCTAAATACATAATAAAGCGTATATGAAAATAAACAATAATGATATGCGGATGGATACTTTACACATTGATCCTAGATCAAATCTCTCCCTTTCTCACTCAAGCTAGCACTAGTATTACTTCTACCCGTTACACTACACTTCTAAAGAAACCTCTTTTACATGGAGGGGAATAGGTGAGAAAAGAACACAAAGAAATAGGAGATAAGGCTGGACACACAGGTCCAATTTAATAAATCAAATTTATTACAATTTCCAAAATCGCCCCACCCAACTAATATCCATCCGATATACATCATTCAAACATCACAACCATGTATTCATACAAGCATGTTATCAATCAATCAATCAAATTAATTAATCTTGATTATTAGTGATCATCCAATGTTCAAACAAATATTTGATTTTGTTCGAGTCAAACTCGTATTGCGAACACGTACTCAAAGTACGATTTTTACGAATTAAATTAAATTACATAATTAAATCCAATTTAATACGTATTTAATTCTAATTCATTATTTAATTCTAAATTAAATATTACACTTTTATTAACGAACCTTTACGACTTAAATTCCAAATTTAATCGCAACGGGTCTCAAAGCCCGATTAACATCTAATGTTTATTTAATTAAAGTCCAATGGGCTTTTAATTAATTTCTATAAGGCGTGGACTTTTGGTCAACTCGGGTCAAACCGAACAACCAAAATCCAATCCGGGAGTTACCCCATAAGCCTTTAAATTAATTTTGGCCCATTAGGCCCAATTAAATAATTAAGGTCCATTAAGTCATAATTGGACCTTTTGGATTCGGTTTTGGGCCTAATTGGATCCAACCAATTTTGCCTAACCCAACTTTGTTACAACAAAGCCCAAAAGCCCAATTACAACCTAACAAGCCCAATTTCCAAAATCAAGCACTAATTAATTAACTTATAAAATTCCAAATTTCACAATTAATTAACCTAAGTGTAATACACAATCAATTACCCAATTAACATTTCTAAAACATCAATTAGCCTAATTAATCATGCACTTTAACATTAAATAGTGTCCAACACAATTTATTAAAATCAAACCCAATTTACATGCTTTCAAGTCTCGGCAATTAGGGGTTTTTCAATTCGATTCGGTTTCAATCCAATTGAGTCCACAATCATAATTTACCAAATCAATTCAACTCATCCAATGAATCAAACAACAAAATCACAATGAATTTCATGTTCATTAAGATTCGGCCAAGCCACTTTAAAAGGGAAAAAATGTTCCAAATCAAAATTCAATCCAATTGAACTTCAAAACAACATTACCCAATTGTTTTAAGTCATCCAATGATCAAACAAAACAAAATTCCAAGACATTAGGGTTATCTAATTTTCGGCTATGCTCCAATTTGGGGAAAATTGATCCAATCCAATTTTCTTGAAATTGATCACACACAATCTCAATTAAACATGTTTTAAGCATACTTAAACATCCAATTCAATTAAAACATGCTCAAACACATTTTACCCAATTTCAAGTTACATGTTCAACCTAAAGAATTGGGGAAAATTGATCGAATCCAATTTTCTTGAAATTGATCATGCACAACTTCAATTAATCAACATCCAAGCATGCTTAAACAATCAATTTAACCAAAACAAGTCAAAATCGATTTTGCCCAAAATAAACCCTAACTTTTTTCATGCTTGATGATAGCTCTGATACCATTGTAGGAGTTCAATCAAGTCCCAAGATCAACAAGTCAAGCATAAAAACGAGTATGAAACAAACAAAGGAGGTGCGGAATATACTCACATTGAATTTCGGTTTTGATGAAATGAAACAAGTTGCGTTTTTGCTTCCTCCAAGCTCACGGCAACAGCTCTCCAAGGCAGTGGGCTGCTCGGTTTGGACTGGTTTGGTTCCTCCAAGAATCGGCCATGCATGGACTCCATTGAAGCTCAAAGCTTCAAGCTCCAAAAATTAAATCCAAGCTCATGAAGACACTTCCCTATCACCTATGTATCACTCATGGTGTGCTAGCACTAAGTCTTCTTCAATTGTTCTCAATTTCAAAATCGGTGAAACCAGAAAAATCAAGAAGAAAATCGGCAGTGAAGCCGTGAAGAAGATGAGAGGAAAAGAGAGGGAAAAAGAGGAAACCGTATCTTGCATGTAAGAGAGAGAAAAGATTTAATATATATCTTTATTACATTTACCAAGTAAATTAAATAAAACATTATATTACTTTTAATTCAAAAGTCAAAAATAAAAAGCAATAAAGCTTTCCATCATTTCTACTTTTTACTTTAAGTCACATCACATCACTTTAATAAAGTGACATGTTGTCAAGTCACATCATTCAAAGTGACAATTGATTTGACGCATGATGTGACAAACGATTTGACGCTTGATGTGACTCGCGTGCCGCGCTCGAATTCGAAATGCGAATGCGCTCGCAATCACTCTCGGGCTCGGGTTCGCTAATTCCAAATTAACGAATTTTCGTCGCGTCGTAATTAAATGATTACGCCTAGCGAAATCACCATTCACGTCGCTAACGAATTAATTCTAAATTAATTCGTTCGCCCGAATTAAAATCTAATTTTAATTCCGCGTCAAAATCCAATTTCGATTAATATATCGAATATATTAATTTATCGATTAATTCCAAATTAATCGTTCTCTCTCTTTAATTAATATTTTATCCCAGATAAAATATCTCCGCAAATAATCCCAGATAATTTTCTCTCTCATCGAATTAATCCCAGATTAATTCTATCTCTCTCTTCTAATTAATCCCAGATTAATCAAAGTGCGAGTCATACGTCATCGGTGAATCTTCAGGAACCGACCCATGAGATCTCCGGATATGTTGGCAGTAAATACGATCGTCGGACTGTCCGAACACATAAGTACCTCGTACTACGTTTATATCGATTTACAAGACAAGGTTGGCTTCTAGCAAAGCGCCATGCCTAGCCAATTCTCCAGAAATATTCTTACAGGAATATATAGATCTGTATCAAGCGTAGTATACCGTAGTATTGTGTATATTGGCCCAGTATCGGATAGTCACGTGCTAGGGCTGGGGCTGGATAAGTGTCTGCCCCGTCCGAAGCACATGTCGGATGTCTGGTAACATAGTCTCTATAATCGGATATACATGACCTGGTCACAATATCCCGATTGGTTGCGCAACACTCAAGAGCACTAGTACCGTATCCTGCGTGACATCAACTCCAATATGACTGAAGTGACACTTCCGTCTTGACATCACACCCAATACTCTACGACTCTCTGATAAACCCAGAAGTGGTGTACTCAGAACCTGTTAAAAGTCCCCTACCACCAAAACCAAAGTTTATCAATTATCGTAAGTATTAGCGATGCAAGTCTCAGGTTACGACTATACACACCTACCTTGATTTCGGCCTCCCATAGACACATAGTCATAATACCAATGGGATTCCGAGGGGTCTATCCAGAGCGAAGCTGTTTCCCGTACCATCGGTGTGAAACACGACCTCCTATCGCACTTGCATAAGTATCCATACTTATATATATGAGAACTATGCCGTTGTGCCCTCACAACACGCACAAGTGCAATACTAGCCTATTCCACATTATCGATGTCCTGTCTCGATAATACTACGGCTAGGGATATTTAATGATTAATCCTTCGTGGACTGATACTGTCTCATATCATCAATCCAGGAACTAATCATATGGACCTCTCTTCATTTATATATCTATGGTGATCTAATCACTAATGATGAGAGTGCAATTTCCTGTCATATAGTTAATTTGCTACAACAACACAATGATCTGTGCAAATAGTGACGCTATGGGTCATTTTGTCCAACACAATCCTCTTTAGAAAACCAACAGTCTGCAATACCTCAACCATAAAATCCCAATGAGCAGTGTGTTGGACAATTATGACCCATAGCATCACTATTTGTACAGACCATGGTGTAGTTGTACAAATTAACTATGTGACAAAGGAAATTGCTCTTTTATCATTTGTAATTGGATTATCGGGATATATAAATGATAAAGTCCATATGATTAGTTCTGGATTAATAAGATATGAGACAATATTAATCCACTAAGGTTTAATTATTAAAACATCCCTAGTCGTAGTATTATCGAGATTGGACATCGATAATACGGAATAGACTAGTATTGCATTTGTGCGCGTTGTGGGAGCATAACGGCATAATTCTCATATATTTAAGTATTGGATACTTATGCAATTGTATTAGGAGGTTGTGTTTACCGATGGTACGGAAACAGCTTCGCTCTGGATAGACCCCTCGGAATTCCATTGGTAGTATAACTATCTATAGAAGTCCGACTCATGGTAGGTGTATTTGGTCTTAACCTGAGACTTGCATCGCTAATACTTACGACAATCAATATATTTTGGTTTTGGTCATCCAGTGCTTTAACAGGTTCTGTGTACGCCTCTTCTGGGTATATTGAGAATCGTAGTGTATTGGGTGTGATGTCAAGATGGAAGTATCACTCCAGTCATATGAAGATGATGGTCACGTAGGATAAGGAACTTGTACTCTTATATGATGCAGCTATCGGGATAATATGACTAGGTCATGTTTATCCGATTATAAAGACTAGTTACCAGAGAACCGATATGTGCTTCGTACGGGGCAGACACAATTCCAGCCCCAGGCCTTGCATGTGACATCTGATACTGGATCGCAATATGAAATACTACGTATACTACGCCTGATATAGATTATATATTCCTTTAAGAATATTTCTGGAGAAATGGGAAGGCACGGTGCTTTGCTGGAAGCCAACCACGTCTTGTAAATCGGTAAAAATGTAGTATTAGGTATGTACGTGTTCGGATAGTCCGACGACCAGATTTACTGCCAACATATCCAGGGATCTCATGGGTCGCTTCCCAAAGAGTCTTCGATGACGTATGACTCACACATAATTAATCTGGGATTAATTATTAGAGAGAGAAAATTAATCTATGATTAATTACGGAGATATTTTATCTGGGATAAAATACTATTTGAAGAGAGAAAACGATTAATTTGGAATTAATCATTAAAATAATATATTCGATCTATTATACGAAATTAGATTTCGACGCAGAATTAAAATTAGATTTTAATTCGGGCGAACGAGTAAATTTAGAATTAATTCGCTAGCGACGTGAATAATAATTTTGCTAGGCAAAATTATTTAATTAAATTTGATTTAATTACGTCGCAACGGAAAATTCGTTAATTCAGAATTAGCGAACCCGAGCCCGGGACTGTTTTCGGAACCACTCGCATTTTGAATCAAGTGGGGCACACAAGTCACATCACGCGTTACATCAAGTCACATCCCTGGTCTATCACTTCACCTTTTTGGTGATGTGAGTTGTTGGAGGCATTAATACCTTGTACCAATTTTGGAAATTGATTTATTGTATTTGATTTTTAAAATCAAAACACACAACAGCTTCATCTTCTCTCTCTATCCCTCACACGGTTTTGCACCATTTTTTTCTCTCCCTCATCTCACGGCTTGGAAGCCATTTTTCTCTCCTTGGCCGAGAGACAAAAGAAGCAAATGGAAGATTTGTAGCAAATTTTTCATGGTGCTAGCACACTAAATGAGTCATTCAAAGTTGATAGGGAAACCAACTCTTGAGCATGGAATCAACACACAAAACTTGGAGCTTGAAGATTAAAGCAAAGGAGCTTGGCCAAACAACACTTGGAGGACAACCTTAGAGGCTTGGCCGAAACTTCAAGGAAGAAATTTTTTCTTGTCTTCGCATCGCAAAAGCCGATCAAAGTGAGTATTTCCGCTACTTTACTTTGTTGTATTCGCACAATTCATTGCTTAATATGATCTTGGTTTTGTTGGACAAAATGACCCATAGCGTCACTATTTGCACAGATCATTGTGTTGTTGTAGCAAATTAACTATATGACAAGGAAATTGCACTCTCATCATTTGTGATTAGATCACCATAGATATATATAAATGAAGAGAGGTCCCTATGATTAGTTCCTGAACTGAGAATGATATGAGACAGTATCAGTCCCCGAAGGATTAATCATTAAATATCCCTAGCCGGAGTATTATCGAGACTGGACATCGATAATGCGGAATAGGCTAGTATTGCACTTGTGTGCGTTGTGAGGGCACAACGGCATAGTTCTCATATATATAAGTATTGGATACTTATGCAAGTGCGATAGGAGGTCGTGTTTCACACCGATGGTACGGGAAACAGCTTCGCTCTGGATAGACCCTTCGGAATCCCATTGGTATTATGACTATGTGTCTATGGGAGGCCGAAATCAAGGTAGGTGTGTATAGTCTTAACCTGAGACTTACATCGCTAATACTTACGATAATCGATAGACTTTGGTCTTGGTGGTACAGGCTTTAACCGGTTCTGTGTACACCACTTCTGGGTTTATCAGAGAGTCGTAGTGTATTGGATGTGATGTCAAAACGGAAGTATCACTCCAGTTATAGTGGAGATGATGTCACGCAGGAAACGGTATTAGTGCTCTTAAGTGCTGCGCGGCCATCGGGATATTATGACAAGGTCATGTATATCCGATTATAGAGACTAGTTACCAGACATCCGACATGTGCTTCGTACGGGGTAGACACTTATCCAGCCCTAGTCCTAGCACGTGACTATCTGATACTGGGCCGATATGCACAATACAATTGTATACTACGCTTGATACAGATCTTAAATATTCTTAGATGAATATGACCGGAGAATTAGGTAGACTTGGTGCTTTGCTAGAAGCCAACTTTGTCTTGTAAATCGGTAAAACGTAGTACTTGGTACTCACGTGTTCGGATAGTCCGATGACCGATTTGACTGCCAACATATCCGGGGATCTCATGGGTCGCTTCCCAAAGATTCACCGATGACGTATGACTCGCACTTATATTAATCTGGGATTAATATGATGAGAGAGAGAATTAATCTGGGATTAATTTCGGAGACACTTTATCTAGGATAAAATATCAATTGAAGAGAGAGAAACATTGATTTGGAATTAATCGAGGAATAATATATTTGATATATTAAATGAAATTAGATTTCGACGCAGAATTAAAATTAGATTTTAATTCGGGCGAGCGAATTAATTTAGAATTAATTCGTTAGCGACGTGAATAGTGATTTCGCTAGGCGTAATTATTTAGTTCCCGTCGCGACGGAAATTCGTTAATTCGAATTAGCGAAATTGAGCCCAAAAGTGTTTGCGGGACACATTCGTATTTTGAAACGAGTGGGACCCGCAAATCACATCGCGAAGTCTCATTACTTGACACGACTAGTTGATGGATGTATCTAGTCACCTTTATGGATGATTACATTGTCTCTATTCTCAATGTAAGTAGGTGAGGCTATTAATGGATTTTTTAAAAGGTGATGTGGTGGTTGGGAATTAAACCCAAATGTGTTTGAAATGAATTTCAAATGAAATTCAAATGCATTTGATGCATAAAGTTCCACCAAAACCGTATACACTTACCGACTCTCCATTTTCCCTCCACTCTTCCTCTTCTTCTCCTTCTTCTCTCACGCCATTTCTGGTTTTTGAGGCAGTGAACTGCCGAAAATAACAAAAGAAATGGAGGGAAGCAAGTGTGTTTTGTGGCAAAACAAGAGTGCTAGCACACTCCGGGATCATGCCAAGGTGATAAGGGAAGTATACCCATGAGCAGGGAACGTTTTTGATGAAGCTTGAAGCTCGTTTTTTATGTTCAAAATGGCGCAAAACAGACCACCAAACTGCTGCAGTGGGCACACATGAGCAGTGGGCAGTGAGCAGAATTTCAGTTCGTTTTTGTTGCCAAATCGTCTCTCAACCGCTCGATGTAAGTATTCCGCACTTCCGTCGTTGTATTCGCTTATGATTCATGCTTGAGTTTTGATATTGGGACCTCTAGAAAACCTCCAACAATGGCATCAAGAGCTTAGGTTAAAAGCATGAAAAATGTTAGGGCTAAAATTTGGGCAAACTTGAATTTGAGCATGATAAATTAAATGGATGGAATTGTATGCTTAATTGTGTTTGAATTGAAGATTGACATGGTCAATTTCAAGAAAAATGGATTGGATCTTTTTTCCCCCAAATTCCACCTTGGCCGAAAATTTGATGATTAAATTGTCTTGATTTTTTTGATTTTTGACAATTGGGTGTGTTGGAAATCATTTGGGATGATGATTTGATATCGATTGTAGAATCAATTGGATTGAATTCGAATCGGATGTTAAATCCCCAAAATGCCAAGAATGATAATGAGCATGAAATTGGGTAAAATTGATTTAAGCATGCAATTATGAAATTGGATGATAAAGTATGCTTGAATGTATTTTAATTGATGATTGGTTGGATCAATTTGATTAAAAATTGTTTGGAACAAATTTTCCCAATTTGGATATGTTGGCCGAATAGGTGTATGCCCCTAAATGTCTTGGTATTTTGTTTCGTTGATCATTGGATGACTTGAAACGATTAAAAGTGTTGATTTAATGTCTATTGTATGTTTAATTGGATTGAAACGAATCGGACATTAAAACACTCCCTTGGTCCGAGACTTAAAGAGCATGTATATGGGGTTGTTTTAATCAAAATGTGTTGGACATGTGATGATGAAAATGAGCATGATTAATTGTATGAATTGATGTTTTAGAAATGTTAATTTGGGTGATTAATCATGATATGCACTTTAGGTAATTATTAAATTGCGGAATTGGATTCATGAAATTTAATTATTTAGGCTTAAATTGGATTTGGGCTTCTAATGTTGTAATTGGGCCTATTGGGCTTGATTTTATCAAGTTGGGTTTAGGCCAAATGGATTGGATCCAATTGGGCCCAAAACCTTAACCATAAAGCCCAAATGCAACATAATGGACCTTTATGATTTAATTGGGCCAAAATTAAATTAAAGGCTTATGGGGTAAATCCCGGATTGGACTTTGGTTGCGGGTTTGACCCGAGTTGACTAAAAGACCATGCCTTAAGAAATTAATTAAAAGCCCATTAGACTTTAATTAAATTAATATTGGATATTAATCGGGCTTTGAGACCCGTAACAATTAAATTTGGAATTTAATTTGTAAAAGGTTTATTAATAAAGTGTGATATTTAATTTGAAATTAAATAGTGAGTTAGAATTAAATACAAATTGAATTGGATTTAATTATGTAGTTTAATTTAATTCCGGAATTCGTCCTTTAAGTACTTATTCGCAAAAACGAGTTTGACTCGAACAAAATCAAATCGTTGTTTGAAACATTGGATGATCACATATTTTCAGATTAATTAATTTGATTAGATTGATTGATAGCATGCTTATATGAGTGAATACATGGTTGTGATGCATGAATAATGTATATCGGATGGATATTAGATGGGTGGGGCAATTTTAGAAATTGTTGTAATAAATTCGATTTATTAAATTGGACCTGCGAGTCCAGCCTTATCACCTCTATTCTCTTTGTATTCTCTTCTCATCTATTCCCCTCAATGTAAATGAGGTTTCTTTAGAAGTGTAGTGTAACGGGTAAGAAGTAGTACAAGTGCTAGCTTGAGTGAGAAAGGGAGAGATTGATCTAGGATCAATGTAAAGTATCCATCCGCATATCATTATTATTTATTTTTCTTACCGCTTTATTATGTATTTAGAATGCATGTTTAAGGGTGTATGATGATGAGACCTAATAAAGATAACTAAATTGGTAGCCATTTGCACGCGAAAAACCCTCGTTAAATATCAAGCGTTTATTTTCCTTCCCTTGAGTGATTCTTACTCAAGATCCGAGATTGGCACAGGGTTGTTGGCCAAAGTCAAGCCCTTGTCCGTCAAAGATGTGTTTTAATCACGAGGCTTTGTTCCATATCGGTTGTCGTGTCCAAGTTGTGGTTTGTTGGCCAAAGTCAAGACCACTTCTTGTCCATTGACATTGATTATGTTGAAATTATCTAAGGTCCCAAGATCAAACAAGACATGATGAAACATGCGTGAATACACCACGAAGATAGCGGAATACTTACATTGATCGGTTATGTCGATTTGAAGACGAATCATGCCAAAAACACGCACTGCCTTTGTAAGTCCACTGCAGCAGTCCATGCTCACTGTCTTGGCAGTTTCGGGTCTCAAAACGAAGCTCCAAACTCCGTCGGATGAATCCCGCCTCATGGTGAACCTCCCTACCACCTTCGCAAGACTCGTAGTGTGCTAGCACTTGAATTTCCACCATGAAAATCCACTCTTTGCTTCCCTAAAGTCCACGCCAAAATTGGTTCCAAACCAGTAACATGTTTCAGTTTTGGGGCGTGAGAAGAGGAGAAAATGAGAGGAGAAGAAGTTTTGTATTCTTTAAAATTTTAAACAATGATTTACCAAAAATCAATTTATATTTATGCCATAATTTTCAATTAAAATTAATAATAAAATTATTGACACATAACATGCAATGGCTTAGAGTGTACAAACCACCAAACTCATGCAATGACATTGAGTGCAATGTACACAATCTACATGCAAAGCATTAGAATGACATGTGTCATGTGGGCCCCACACGTTTCCAAATGAAAGTGGGCCCCCACGTGTGCACTCACGCGTTCGGGGTTCGATATTTCCGAAATACCGAGCTTACGTCGCGACGTTAATTCAATCGAATAATTGCGACTACCGAAATTATTATTTACGTCGCT
>SKCR01054500.1:0-29596 GCA_019454045.1 Zanthoxylum bungeanum | reverse complement strand
ACTATGGTTCATATGTGGGTTTATGGGAGTGTAGACAAAGGCTCTCGCTGGCGAAGGATTGCCCACAACTAGGTCTCCCCACTCAAGGGTTCGAGTGACCAAGCGAGCGCACCTTTTTTAAACGCTAAGGTACATGCCAATGAGTGATGATACATGACTGACTGTCAAATGGATTTCTTATTGAAGATTCCCCAGAGGGAGGGTGGAGCAGACTCTCTTAAATACCCAAGCCTCTTAGGCTCTTATCGCATTGGTGACAGGAATAGACAATAGGTCCTCCAAATTAGTCCATCACGGTAAGCTTTGGAGAAATGATTATCTATGTGCCTTCACAGCTTTTCCCTTCAGCTATAGAAAGGTAGTGAATGAAGGAAGACACCAAACCATTACCTAGCTTTAATAATGCCTTTAATTAAACCCCTTTCAACCCACGGTAGACACGGTTAACTAAAGCACAAATCGCAAACATTACAAGACATTATTTCGAGGCCGATTCTCTATCCCCAGTGTAGTCGCTAGACTATAGGACACAGAAATTGGTGAGTAGCCCACGGGGAACTAAACCGGAGAAATAAAATGGAGTCACCACCCAGTGTGAACTGGGAAATGATTTAAGGCCGCTTTCACCACTCGCAAGGGAAGACCTCAAACCGTTGGGTTCAGAATGGTCCATTACTTATGCAAATTGTAATGAAAAGATTAATGCAATGGTATAACCAAGTCTCATACAACACATACAAGGTAATTTAAGCAACACACAAGTTTGCACACCCATAATCGTAAATAAGAAATAAAGGCAAAATGCATAATTCATAAGCCTCTTGAACAATAAAGTGCAATAGTTTAATTAATGACAACTACAAAAGCATTAATAATAAAAGCGGGTAATTATGTGCATAATGCAAATGAAATGACCAAAGAAGCAAACGTTCATGAAATGTGATTAAAAGAAACATATTCATTGTATGTGCGTTCGTGTAGCGTTTGAAAACACGTTCGAACGGTGAACATAATGTTCGTATTCGTATAGCGTTTGGAAACATGTTTGAACGGGATGAGACCTGATGCATAGTAAAGCAAAATGCATGCGTGTTCGAGTAGCATTCTAAAACGCGTTTGAACGGAAATGAGATAGAATGTTCACATTTGTATAGCGTTCAGAAACACGTTCGAACCGGATAAGACCTGATGTATGATAAAACAAAACGCATGCGTGTTCGAGTAGCGTTTGTAAACGCGTTCGAACAGACTGAGGCAGAATGCATATGTTCGTGTAGCATTCGGAAATGCGTTCGAATGAGATTACCAAATGGTATCTGAAATGACGCAAACCCATATGCGAATGAACAAATACATAATATAGGACCTCGTATGCCTGATTAAAAACATTTCCCATTTAATTCGAGTATACTTCGTCTGGCACGGAAAAACATCATGGTAAAGGTAGCCTTTAGGCATTTCCTTCTAATAGAGGACCTTTAATCCACCCTAGTTAGCCCATGCGGATTAAATTATCAATGCATGAATAAACAAATAAATAATATATGACCTTGTATGCTCGATTAAACACAATTCCCATTCAATCGAGTGTACTTCGCCCGGCGCGGCAAAACATCGTGGTAAAGGTAGCCTTTAGGCATTTCCCTCGAATAGAGGACCTTTAATCCACCATAGTTAGCCCATGAGCACTAGAATGCAATTCATGCGTAAATAAAGAAATGATATGCAAATGGTAAATGACATAATAAAAGGCGCGGTGAAACGTCGTGGTAAAGGTAGCCTTCAGGCATTTCCCTCAAATAGAGGACCTTTAATCCACCCTAGTTAGCCCATGCGCATTAAATTATCAATGCATTACTAAAGAAACAACACATCAAAAATAAATAGCGGAACAAAATTAAATACCAAAATGTAACACGTGCTTGAAAGTTTCTCAAGCGGTACGTGGAGTTGTATCCGAAGTACAAACCGCACTACCGTCCATTCGGATTCGGCTACGGAATTTACATCTGGGTTTCCATCTGATATATCGCAAGAGATAGCACGTAATCATAAACTCAATATATACATGAAATATGATAATGCATGTGATGAAATAACAATAAATAACGGAAGTGATAAATAGTAAGCTAAGTGCGAAATATTAAAGGAAGATAAATGACTGAAAATAAATACGAAATAGTAAAGTAATGTGACAAATGGTTTGGCCATTTTTTAATGTAGGACTTCGCATGCTCGTTGGACGTATTCCATGTCCAACCAAGCATGATGTGTCCGGGATAATAAAATAAAATATGACAAAGGGGGCCCTCAGGTCTTACCTTTTAAGTCGCTTCTCGGGAGTGCGTTGGGACGTCGCCAGAAGGGTTAATGCTCCGTTATTTTTCTGGTTTTTTGGTCCAATATTTTCCTTCGTTGTTTCGTTGTTTTCGCTGCTGTTTTCTCGATCTTTCCTCGCTGTTTTTCTACAATTTTTACTACAGTTTTCAGGCTATCTTTCAGGGTTATTTGGCCACAATTTTTGGGTGCTATTTGGGACTGGTTTCGTGCAGTTAGTTGGCTGGTTATTTGGTGTTCAGTCAGGGGCTGATTTGGCTTTTGTTTCGACTTGTTGCTGCGAAGAAACATGCAAGGGACGTGTCGGCAGTGGCTGTTGAAATTGTGCGTGTGTTTAAGGGACGTGTGTGTGGTTAGCTGGCAATTTGCCGAGTGTGTATTTGTAAGGTGGCTTCATCTCTCTCTAGAGTGTGTGTCGTGAGCCTGTGAGAGACAAGTGTATGCGTCGGTCCTGTGTGTCTTTTGAGTGAGGGATGCTTTGTTGTTTTATATTAAGGGTTTGTCGGTGGGTGTCTTATGGCTGAGTGAGATGAGAGGCGTGGGTTTGTGGCTTATATGTTGTTAAGGGGCTGATGTTTTGTGTCGGTTTGATTCACAGGGCTAGGTGTTTTGTTGGTCGGTGAAGGAAGAGAGAGGTGGGGGAGATTAGGGTTTATTTGTTTGTTAAGGGGAGCTGTGAGTGTTTTCTGTTTGGTTGAGTTGCTCGGTAGGTTTGAAGAAAAAGAATGAGAGGAGAGTGAGGAGAGTGTAGGGGTTGGGTGAGTTTTTATTTGTTTGGTTTTTCGGGCGAAGTGGGCTTTGGATGGGTTGCGAGGGTTTTTGGCCGAGGCTTAAAATTTTAAAATAGAGATCAATCGGGTGAATCCGAGGCCAAACAAACAAATTAAATTTGTTGATGTATATATTTTTTTAATTTTTCCTTCCGACGTCTGTTTCCCGTGACTTCCGTAACTTATCGGGTAGTGCCTTCATATGAGGCTCATCATTGGGCTGTTATGCAAAAATGCAAATGTCTACAGCCATATCAGCACAATCATTGAGTTGCCGACACCCTCTGTAATGTGTCACCTTATCGCGAATCCAACTGCCATGTGCCGTCTTCTCCGCAAGCCACGTTGCATATCACGGAGTGTCGCGACATGTGACACGTTGTGACACGTGAAGCTTGTCGACGCCTATAAATTCAGCTTGAAATTTCAGTTTCAGATGTACCTTCCTCTCTGTAATTCCTTGATAATATTAAGGAGTTTGTATCTAGTTTGTTTAATTTCAGTTCTGTAATTAATTTTATTTACTTTTTATAATAGTAATTTAATTTCTTTACTTTTCAGTTTTTACTATTCAGTAATGATGAGGTAACTTCCCCCTGTTAGGGTGAAAGGTAAAACTTTTATTATTTCTATTTAGATTAATCTCCCTTAATTATAATATAATAACTATTTAAAACTTGACTTAATGAGGATACTGCTATATTGGCCGGTTGGTAATTGATATTAATTGGTTTTAACCTGACTAAGCAAGGATACCGCCTGGTTGGTCGGTTGGTAATTAATTATTAGTTTGACTAAATCAGGTTACTGCCTATATGGCTGGTTGGTAATATCACACAAGTTAATATATTATATTAAGGGAGATATCTAAAATAGTAGTAATAAAAGTCGATCTTTTAACCCTAACATTTTCTTTTATTGTACTTTTTCGTTTTTAATTTTTAGCATTTACTTTTCAGCACTTTACTTTATGTCTTTTATTTTTAAGTTTTTACTAGTTGTAAATATATATTGTAACTAAGCCCGTTATCTGGGGTAGTGATGAATTACAATATCACCGGTTTATTAGGGGTTATTTTATAATTTGGGTAATATAAAGGTTTACTTATTAAGTCTTAAGCTTAATGCGTCTTGTTAACTGGCAACTGATAAGATTGATCTGGTAAACTTAAAATAAACTTGACGAAGGAATTTTAGGTTTAAGACCCTAGACTTAATAGCTCACGATCTTCCTAAATATATTTCCTTACAGGATAGACATATACCTGTCAGGCGGGGGTAACCACAATTGGAACTTAGTCTTAATGAATCCAGGTAATTTGATTGACATAGACATATGATTTAATTGGGTTACACTGGGTATTTGCATCCGACCTTCGATAGAGGCTTTTGCAGAATTTCGTGTTCCAGGTTAGTAAACCAATATATTACACAAACATGAAATAACCACTTTATATTTAAAAAGATATTGGAAGAAATCACAACCCTGGATAGTTTAATAATATTGAATTTTCCTTAATCTACTTTCGAGTTATTTTCATTTACTTGTTTTAATTTTAAAGTCACCATTTAATCAAAACAATCAATCTGTTAGGTACTCGTAAATATTTGGCTTCATAAATTAATAGTTTAGGTATTAAGTCCTCGTGGGATCGATACTTTTTATACTACTTGAACGATACGCGCGCTTGCGTTATACGCGTGTGACAACACCGGTCAAGTTTTTGGCGCCGTTGCTTGGGACTTAGTTATCTTTCACTATTAGTTTTGGGGTTAGATACGTTACTTGTGTCTAATTTCTTTTACTTATTGTTATTGTTTTTGTGTGTTTCAGGTTCTTAGACACTACATGAGACAAACCACAAGCTTTGAACTCTGACCGTTTGACCCAGAAATTGAAAGAACCATCAGACAGTTGAGAAGGGAAAGGCGAGAAGGCCAATAAGCTTTAGTCAATATGAACCTGAACCTTTAGAAGTTGCACCACCAATTCCCATTCGAGACAGAACCATTCTGGTGGTTGACGGCTTCATTTCCTGTATTGTACTTCCGACTTTACCAGTAAATTCGTGTGGCATCAAAACATGCATTCAGATGATTCAACAGTTAGTTCAGTTTTGGGGGAATGCAATTGAAGATCTTAATGCCCACATCAGCAACTTCCTAGAAGTTTGCGGCACTTTCAATTACAATCGAGCAGTTGAAGAAGCAATGAGACTACGAGTTTTCCATATTCCTTAAAAGACAGAGCTAAGGCTTGGCTACATTCACTACCAGTAGGTTCCATTACAACTTGGAACACTCTAGCCACCAAATTCCTTGCAAAATATTTTCCACCAGCCATAACAGCAAAACATAGGAATGACATCACATCCTTTGAACAACATGACTCGGAAACTCTATACGAAGCTTAGGAAAGGTACAAAGATTTTCTCCGGAAATATCCTCACCATGAGATTCCAAAATGGCTTCAAGTCCAAACTTTCTATAATGGACTTTCTGGACTGATGAGAACAACAATTGATGCTGCTGTTGGAGGAGTTTTGATGGCAAAAGGAGAAGATCAAGCTTGGGACTTAATCGAAGAAATGGCTAACAACAATTCCTTGTGGCCAACATAAAGGAGCATGATTCAATGAATTGCAGGAATTTATGAAGTTGGAGCCAACACAACAGTGAATACCGAGCTGGATCAGATGTGAAAATGCCTGGAAACACTCAGCGCGCAAGTTGTAAACATTGTTGGATCCACAAGTTCACCTTATGGAGGAGGACCAGAGCCAATTCAACAAGAAGAGATGGTGAATTATGTCAACAATTTCAACAGACAGGGGAACAATCCATATTCCAACACCTACAATCCAGGGTGGAGGAATCATCACAATTTTTGATGGAGGAACAATTCAAGGAAGAAGAACAATCCACCACCTGGAATCCAAAAGCAGAAATATCCACCACCTGGATTCCAACAGCAGAACAAAGGCCAGGAACATGAAAAAGAACTAGGAATAGCGAAAGTGTTGACTCAACTAAAAAAATATGATGATATGTTTCAAAGTCAATCTACTTCCATTAAAGCACCGGAGAATCAAATTGGAAAACTGGCCAATGCTCAGAGTTACAGACCGCCATGAAATCTTCCCAACAACACAGAACCAAATCCAAGGAACCGAGGGAAGGAGTAATGTCAAGCCATTACTTTGAAAACTGATACTGAGATCAACAAAGATGTTGGAATCAAGGCATCCATTGAAGAAATTTTAAAAGAAACAGAGCAACAGATGGAGGAAAAAAAAGCAAAGGAAAAAGATCAAATCACTCCACCTCCTTCTTTTCCATAACGTCTTTAGAAAAATAAACTGGATAAGTAGTTTGCTCATTTCCTGGAGGTGTTCAAAAAGCTACATATCAACATCTCATTTGCAAAAGCGTTGTAAGAAATGCCCAGCTATTTCAAATTCATGAAAGACATTCTTTCACGAAAACATAGATTGGGAGATTACGAGACACTAGCATTGACGGAAAAATGCAGCGCTATCATTCAGAGGAAACTTCCCCCGAAGTTGAAAGATCCTGACAGTTTTACTGTCCCATGAACCATTGGAGAACAATACATCGGTAAGGCTTTATGTGATTTAGGTGCAAGTGTTAATTTGAAGCCTTTTTCTATTTATAGGAAACTGCAAATTGGAGAAGCAATACCTACCTCAGTCTCTCTGCAACTTGATCGAACGCTCGCATTTCCGAGAGGAGTTGTTAAAGATGTGCTGGTTAAAGTTGACAAACTCATTCCCCCAGTAGATTTCATTATCCTTTACATGGAAGAAGACAAAGATGTACCTATCATCATTGGAAACCCATTATTGGCTACAGGTCGAACTGTTATTGATGTACAAAAAGGAGAACTAACCATGAAAGTTCAAGACCAAAAAGTAACCTTTAATGTTTTCAACGCCATGAAATTCCCAAGTGATGAAAAAAATGAAGAATATTTCAGAGTTAATGTTGTTGATAGTATCATCCAGGATACTGAGCCACCTCCCACAGACAAACTTGAAGCTTGCATCCCCAACATGATTGACAGTGAGCTAGATGCTGAAATCCTGGAATGTATCAACCATCTTGACAAACCATTTCGATTCAAATCGACACCACCGGTTGAAAGTATGGAACTCCCGAAGAATGAGCGAATCAAGCCCTCAATTGAAGAACCACCACAACTGGAGTTGAAGCTATTTCCAAGCCATCTCAGGTATACTTTATTAGGAAACTCTTCTGAATTACCTGTTATTATTTCTTCTTCGCTAACATTGAAGCAGGAAGAAAAGTTGGTGAGAGTGTTACGAGAACACAAGAAAGCCATTGATGGACTATAGCAGACATTCGAGGCATTAGTCCATCATTTTGCATGCACAAGATTCTGATGAACGATGAGTACAAACCCACAGTGGAGCATCAACGAAGACTAAATCCAATCATGAAGGAGGTCGTGAAGAAAGAAATCATCAAATGGTTGGATGCTGGCATCATTTACCCCATCTCAGACAGCACTTGGTGAGTCATATGCAGTACGTACCAAAGAAATGAGGAATAAATGTAGTCACAAATGAAAAGAAGAGCTGATTCCAACAAGAACTATGACTGGATGAAGAGTTTGTATGGACTACCGGAAGCTAAACAAAGCAATAAGGAAAAACCATTTTCCACTGCCATTTATTAATCAGATGTTGGACAGACTGGCGGGTCATGAGTTCTATTATTTTCTAGACGGATACTCGGGGTACAATCAGATTGCCATCGCCCCAGAAGATCATGCGAATACCAATTTTACATGTCTGTATTGTACTTTTACATTCTGCAGGATGCCATTTGGACTATGTAATGCTTCTGCCACATTCCAACATTGCATGATGGCCATTTTCTCAGATTTACTGGAACAGCGTATGGAGGTTTTCATGGATGACTTCTCTGTGTTTGGAGACTCTTTTGATCACTGCTTGAAAAATCTGGAACATGTATTACAAAGATGTGAAGATACCAACTTGGTACTCAACTAGGAGAAATGCCATTCATGGTGTAGGAAGCCATTGTTCTGGGACATCGGATCTCACAAAAGGGGATCGAGGTAGACAAAGAAAATATTGAAACAATTGAAAAATTACCTCCGCCAACATCAGTCAAAGGGATTCGGAGCTTTTTCGGACATGCAGGCTTTTACAGGAGATTTATCAAAGACTTCTCAAAGATTGCTAAACCTCTGTGCAATCTTCTGGAAAATATGTGCCTTTCAACTTCACCAAAGAATGTCACGAATCTTTTGAGATCCTAAAACAAAAGCCAGTTTCTGCTCCTATCATTGTAGCACCAGACTGGGCCCTTCTATTTGAGGTGATGTACGATGCTAGTAATTTTTCTGTAGGTGCAGTTTTGGGACAACGCAAAGCAAAAGTTTTCCACACCATTTATTACTCCAGCAGCAGAACTCTGAATGAAGCTCAACTCAACTACACAACCACTGGGTCCCATAGTGGTGGTCTACACAGATCATTCAGTAAATCAAATACCTAATCGCGAAGAAAGATGCCAAACCCAAATTCATCGATTGAATACTTCTTCTGCAAGAATTTGACGTGGAGATTCGAGACAAGAAATGGACAGAAAATGAAGTGGCAGATCATTTATCGAGGCTTGAGAATGGACAAACAGCTGGTGAAGAATGACAATCAAAGAAACTTTTCCAGATGAATAGTTGTTTTCCATGAAATAGCATGATGTCACTTGGTATGCGACTATGTCAACTACATTATCGGGAAAATGGCCGTTGGAATGAACAACTCAACAAAGGAAGAAATTCTTTAAAGAAGTTAAGCATTATGTTTGGGACGAGACGTGACTGTTCAAACGTTGTGCTGATCAATTATTAAGATGTTGTGTTCCACATGAAGAGGTCAACATGTTCAGCAACATTGTCATTCATCACCATATGGTGGACACTTCAACGGAAACAAAACTGCATCCAAAGTCCTACAATCAGGTTTGTTCTGGCCCACTTTTTTTAAGATGTTTACTTGTTTTCTCCTCAATGTGACAGGTGCCAGAGAATGGGAAATATTTCGAGAAGAAATGAAGGACCTCTGCAGAACATTCTGAAGTGGAGATATTGATGTATGGGGGATTGATTTTATGGGACCCTTTGTTCCATCATTTGGAAACCTGTAATACTGGTTGTTGTAGACTTCGTCTCCAAATGGGTTGAAGCAATTGCACTGCCATCAAACGATTCAAAAGTGGTGATCAAATTCCTTAAAAAGAATATTTTCACTCGCTTCGGAACACCTCGGGCTATTATCAGTGATAGTGGCACACATTTCTATAACAAATATTTTGATTCACTCATATCCAAATACGGAGTTACTCATAAAGTTGCCACTACTTACCACCCACAGTCAAATGGACAGGTTGAAGTTTCAAATATGGAGATCAAAAGAATATTGGAGAGAACCGTTGGATCCTAAGGAGGGACTAGTCTATAAAAACTAGATGACGCACTATGGGCCTACCGGACAGCTTACAAAACACCCATTGGTATGTCCCCATATCGAATGGTGTTGGGAAAGCATCATGACATCTGCCAGTTGAGCTTGAACACAAGGCGTACGGGCATTGAAGAAGTCGAATCTTGATCCACAAGTAGCAAGGAGAAAAAGAAACAACTTCACCAACTCAATGAATTAGAGGAAATTCGCCTACAGGCTTATGAGAATGCTAGATTATCCAAAGAAAAGACCAAGAAATGGCAATGATCAACAATAGACGAGATAACTGAAACCAATGCAGCATGTGTTGTTTATACAATTCAAGGTTAAAACTTTTCCCTGGAAAGTTTGCAATCACTTAGTCAGGTCCATTTGTGATCACTCAGCATTTTACCCTATGGAGTATTGTGTTACTTGATCCCAACACCACGAAACATTAAGGTTAACATGTCAGCGTTGTCAAAAACACTACTGCGGGAGAGAGAATCATTTGAGCGACAAAGAAAAGTGTCCCACTTTCAGATTTCGAGAAGTCATGTCTAGTTGACGACTTTCAACTTAACGCTAGCTGGGAGGCAATCATGCAATTTGTGTATATATTCAGATTGTGTGTTTTGATTTTGGGATGTTTTGTTGGAAATCTAATAACCATGTCCCAAGATCAAAAACAAGCAAAATATATATAAGAATGAACTACATTGAAGTAATGGCGGAAACAATACTCACAAAAACGGAATGTGGATGCAATGGATGAAACAAATGTTGCTCCTTTGTGCAGTGGAGATTCGGCCAAGATGAAAAGAAAGCTCCAAGCAAGTTTGATCCTTCCAAGCTCTAAGATGAGTTTCCCATAACACCTTGTATGATCCCTTGATGTGCTAGCCAAAGTTGTGTGTTAGAGTTCCAAACAAGCACACTTTCTTCTTGTCTTGCCACAAAACAAATGAAGAATTGGAGAGAGCTTTGAGAGCTCACTGTTTCGGTAATTAGAGAGGGAGAGAGGAGGATTTTTTGTCTCAAAAATCAATTTATATTTATGTCATAATTATATTAAATAATAATATACTTATGACACAAACCATGCAAAGACTTAGAGTGTCTAACACTCAATTTCCATGCAATACCCTTGAGTGCTTTGTACACTATCTTCATGCAATACATCTTGATTAAATAATGCAAATAATGACAAGTGTCATGTGGGCCCCACACGTTTCCAAATGAAAGTGGGCCCACGTGCACTCACGCGTTCGGGTTCGATATTTCCGAAATACCGAGCTTACGTCGCGACGTTAATTAAATCGAATTTAAATAAATAATTGCGCCTAGCGAAATTATTATTTACGTCGCTAACGAATTAATTCTAAATTAACTCGTTTGCCCGAATTAAAATCTAATTTCAATTTCGCGTCGAAATCGAATTCCGATTATTATATCGAATATAATAATTTTACGATTAATTCTAAATTAATCGTTCTCTCTCTTTATATAGTACTTTATCCAAGATAAAGTCTCTCCGTAATTAATCCAAGATTAATCGAGTTTGAATCATACGTCATTGGTGAATCTTCGGGAAGCGACCCAAGAGACCTCTAGATATGTTGGCAGTAAATCCGGTTGTCGAACTATTCGAACACGTACGTACCAAGTACTACGTTTTTACCGATTTACAAGACAAGGTTAGCTTCTAGCAAAACGCCATGCCTACCCAATTCTCTAGAAATATTCTTACTGGAATATTAGATCTATAACAGGCGTAGTATACCGTAGTATAGTGTATATCGAACCAGTATCGGATGATCACATGTAAGGCCTGGGGCTGGATATGTGTCTGCCCCGTACGACACATATCGGACATCAAGCAACCAGTCTCTTTGAATCGGATAATCCTGACCTAGTCATATTATCCGATGGTTGCAACCATTATAGAGTACTAGTTCTGTATCCCTCGCGATCATCATCTCCATATGTCTGAAGTGATACTTCCATCTTGACATCACACCCAGTACACTACGATTCTCGATAAACCCAGAAGAGGTATACACAGAACTCGTTAAAGCCCTGGACCACCAAACCTAAATTTTACCGATTGTCGTAAGTACTAGCGATGCAAATCTCAGGTTAAGATCATATGCACCTACCCTGAAGCGGACTCCCATAGACACGCAGACATACTACCAATGGGACTCCGCGGGGTCTATCCAGAGCGAAGCTGTTTTCCGTACTATCGGTAAAACACAACCTCCTACCGCACTTGCATAAGTATCCAATACTTATATATGAGAACTATGCCGTTGTGCCCTCACAACATGCACAAGTGCAGTACTAGTCTATTCCGCATTATCGATGTCCAATCTCGATAATACTACGACTAGGGATATTTAATGATTAAACCTTTATGGATTGATACTGTCTCATATCATCACAATCCGGAACTAATCATAGGGACTTTTACCATTTATATATCAAAGTAAATAAATTACAAAACGGTAAAAGGCAATTTCATTACTACATAGTTAATTTTGTACAATAATACAATATCATTTACAAAATAGTGACGCTATGGGTCATTACTGTCTAACAATCTCCCACTTGGCCTATAGCCAGTCACTCAAGCATCTAATACCTGAACTATGTACATGTCGCTCAAACTTTCCCGAGGAATAGCCTTCGTCAGCGGATCTGCAATATTATCCTCTGATGCGATCTTCTCGATCTTCACATCGCCACGATGTATGATCTCTCGAATCAGATGGAATCGTCGAAGAACATGTTTGGATCGTTGATGAGACCTTGGTTCCTTAGCCTGTGCTATAGCCCCGCTATTGTCACAATACAATGGAACGGGCTCAGCTGCTAACGGAACTACTCCTAATCCAATTAGGAATTTCGGATCCAAACTGCCTCTTTTGCTGCTTCAGCTGCTGCAATGTACTCCGCTTCAGTTGCTGAATCGGCAACAGTATCTTGCTTGGAAGATTTCCAGCTCACTGCTCCGTTATTCAAGCAAAATATGTACCCGGTTTGCGACTTGAAGTCGTCTCTGTCGGTTTGGAAACTTGCATCGGTATACCCAGATACCTCAAGTTCTCCATCTCCATAGATTAAGAAAACATCCTTAGTTCTTTTAAGATACCTAAGGATATTCTTAACCGCCATCCAGTGATCCTGTCCTGGATCGGCCTGATATCGACTGCACATGCTCAAAGCATAGGACACATCAGGTCGTGTACATATCATGGCATACATGATCGATCCGACTGCCGAGGCGAACGGAGTCCGACTCATGTTGTCTCTCTCATCTTGTGTTTTAGGACACATGTCCCTAGATAGAAAGACGCCATGTGATGTTGGCAACAGTCCCTTCTTGGACTGATCCATGTTGAATCTCTTCAACACTTTATCAATATATGTACTCTGGGAGAGTCCAAGTAGCTTTCTAGATCTATCCCGGTAGATCTTTATTCCTAGAATAAAAGCTGCTTCTCCCAGATCTTTCATGGAGAATTTCAATGAAAGCCAAGCTTTCACCGACGTTAACATGGGAATGTCATTGCCTATAAGCAATACATCGTCGACATAAAGGACAATAAAAGTCAGTGCACTCCCACTAACCTTCTTATATACACAAGGATCATCTACGTTTTGAATGAAATCATATTCTTTTATGACCTCATCAAAACGTTGGTTCCATGACCTCGATGCTTGCTTCAGTCCATAAATGGACCGATTTAACTTACAAACCTTGTTTGCAAGTCTTGGTGCGATAAAACCGTCAGGTTGTTGCATATAAACATCCTCCAACAGGTTTCCGTTAAGGAAAGCGGTTTTAACGTCCATCTGCCATATTTCGTAATCGTAATATGCAGCTATTGCAAGCATTATCCGAATGGATTTAATCATGGCAACGGGTGAGAAAGTTTCGTCATAATCAACTCCAAGTTGTTGACGATACCCCTTCGCTACGAGCCTAGCTTTGTACGTTTGAACGTTGCCATCCATGTCTGTCTTCTTTTGAAGACCCATTTGCATCCAATAGGCTTTACGCCTTCTGGTGCATCAACCAGTGTCCAAACTTGGTTGGTATACATGGAATCCATTTCGGCCTTCATGGCTTCTTGCCATAAAGTGGATTCGATACCCTGTATCGCTTCCTCATACGTAGCCGGTTCAGTATCCTCAATAAGATTAATATCTACATGAGGTGAGATCAGGAATCCATACCTCTCAGGTATTACCCTGACTCTCTCCGACCTACGTAGTCCTTGTGTAATTGAAGATTGTGGTTCAGTCTCATCCTGGATGGACTGTTCATGTTCCGTTCTTGATTCATTGCCAGGAACAGTATCACTACGACTTTCATCGAGTTCTACTTTCCTCCCACTAAACACTGCATTTAGGAATTCCTTCTCAAGGAAAACCGCATGTAGAGCAACAAATACTTTGTTCTCTTTTGGGTTATAGAAGTAATATCCTTTGGTTTCCTTAGGATATCCAACAAATAGGCATTTATCTGATTTGGGTTCAAGTTTGGTACCTTCCAAACGTTTGACGTATGCCCAGCAACCCCAAATCTTCAGGAATGAGAAACCTGGTTTCTTTCCTGTCCATATCTCATACGGAGTCTGTTCAACAGACTTTGACGGAACCCTATTCAAAATAAGAATTGCACTTTCTAATGCATGTCCCCAGAAGGATATAGGCAGCTCAGTGCGACTCATCATCGACCTTACCATGTCAAGCAAGGTACGGTTTCTCCGTTCAGACACACCATTTAATTGTGGTGTTCCAGGAGGAGTCCATTGTGAAAGAATACCATATTCTTTCAAGTAATCTTGAAACTCATTACTTAAGTATTCGCCACCACGGTCCGACCGTAATGTTTTAATACTCTTGCCTGTTTGTTTTTCAACTTCGTGTCGAAACTCTTTGAATTTCTCAAAAGTTTCCGACTTGTGCATCATTAGATACACATAACCATAACGTGATGCATCATCCGTAAAGGTTACGAAGTATCGATATCCACCTCTAGCCTGGCTAGACATGGGCCCACAAACGTCACTATGAACGAGGGCTAACAGTTCAGTGGCGCGTTCACCTTTACCACTAAAAGGTGATTTAGGCATTTTGCCTAATAAACAAGATTCGCAGACGTCATATGAATTTGGATCAAATCCGTCCAAGTACCCACTCTTCGAAAGTGTGGATATGCGAGTCTTGTTGATGTGTCCCAGACGACAATGCCACAAATAAGTTTCTTCTTTTGGATTACTCATTTTGAGCCTTTTGTTTGTTATTTTACATTTTGGAGATTCATTTATATTCAAAATATAAAGACCATTATTTGCATCAGCACTGCAAATTTCTGCATCATTCATATAAATAACACCTGGTGTTTTTAAATACAAAAGTGTACCCTGTTTGGGTTAACAAAGATACAGAAATAATATTCCTAGTTAAACTAGGAACAAAATAACAGTCATTTAGTTTAAGTACATGCCCCGAGGGCAGTTCCAAAACAAAAGTGCCTACGGCCAAAACAGCAACAGAAGTTCCATTTCCAACTCGTAGATCTACCTCCCCCGAAGCCAGTCTCCTGCTATCATGCAGATCCTGCACATCAGTACAAATATGAGAACCACAGCCAGAATCAAAAATCCAATTTTTATTAAGACTGGAAGTAGTCATATTTATCTCAATAACAAACATACCTGAGGCCGGAGCCTTGCCCGCCTGTATGTCCTCCTTATGTCCCTTGTTCATGCGGCAGTCACGCTTCCAGTGACCTCTTTGCCGCATTTCAGGCAAACATCTTGAGACTTGTCCCTTGGCTTCCCAGAAGCCTTTGTTGACTTGGCCTTGCCTTTGTTCTTATGCTTCTTCTTCTTAACACCCCCAGTTGCCTTGAGCCCAGCTTTCGGCGTTTGAGATGTTGTTGCAAAGTGCGCCTCGCGCTTGTTGCCTTTCAGAAGTTCTTTCTCTGACTCCTTGAGAATTGACAACAACTCTCCAAGAGTGTCATCCGAATTCATCAGTTTGTAGTTGATGACAATCTGTTTCCAAGTATCGGGTAGTGACTGTAGAAGTACATCTATAGCCAGCTCAGACTCCAAGACTATACCCATATTAGCCAGTTCATCAATATCGGCTATCATTTGAGTCCCATGGACCTCAACAGAACTACCATCAGTCATACGGGAGCGAAAGATTTTCTTCACCAACTCGTACCTCGCCATCCGCTTATTAGTGCGGTGAAGATCTTGCAATCTTGCCATCATATTATAAGGATCCAAGTCCTATTTTGGCGACGAAAGTGTTGAGTCATTGAAGCAAGCATGATCGACTGAGCCGTGTCACAATCATCACTGTGAGTTTTCCATAACTCCAGCTCAAGTGGCTCAGTGGGCTTAGGCCCGAGAGGTCTCTGAATCGTATACAGTATCCTCTCTGCCCCAAGGACTATCCTTAGGTTCATTTCCCAATCAGCAAAGTTTGTCCCCTTAAAGACATTGTCACCCATGATGATGTCACGGACATTTACCTTGCTTGCCATCTTAACTACGATAGTCCAACTATCTAGTTAACGATAAAATGGGTACAGTCAAACTGTTACAAGAAAAATAACATTTTATTAGTCCAACTAATGTTAAAATATTGACGAAATAAATTTTGTAAGCGCGTAAAGCTAAGTATCTGAATGAAATTGCAAACTCAATACTAGCCTCCCACTATTTTCTACAAGTCTCTAACCCTCTGTTGAGTACTCGGGAAATCCAATTTCCTAGTGGGCTAGGATCCCGTTAAATAACACACAACCTTGACTTTGGCCAACAAGTTGTATGATATTTAACTAGGTAGATCTCGAAGATCAATTGGATCCCATCCAATTCCTAGATCCGGTAGGTGGACATCCAAGTCCGAAACATATATATCTAATACATACGTCAATGTATCCAATACATTTTCCTAACCATTTCCTCTGAATCAACTAAGCCTTGGCTTTGGCACAACAAACCTAATGATTCCAGTTAAGCGGGACCCATTGACAAGGAAAGTTTCGTAATCAATGTCGATGGACAAGAAGTGATCTTGACTTTGGCCAACAAATCACAACTTGGACAGGACACCGATGTGGAACAAAACTCTCATGATTCAAACACATCCTCAATTGACAAAGGTCTTGACTTTGGCCAACAAACCAATGCCAATTTCGGATCTTGAGAAAGAATCATTCAACGGAAGGAAAATCGCTTAATATTGTTTGAGGGATTTTTCGCGTAATTGGCAACCAATTAATTTATCTTTGTTAGGTCTCATCATCATACACCCTTAAGCATGCTTCTAAAACATCATAAAGCGCGTAATAAGTAAAGTAATAGTGATATGCGGATGGATATATAAACAACTTGTTCCTAGAACAAATCACTCCCTTTCCTCTCCCCGCTAGCACTATTCTACTTCTACCCAATTACATAATACAATAAGAGAAACCTCATTTACATTGAGGGGAATTAGGTGAGAAGAGAATACAAAGAGATAAAGAGATAAGGCTGGACACGCAGGTCCAATTTATAAATTCCAAATTTACAATAATTTCTAAAATTACCCTTCCCTTCTAATATCCATCCGATATACACTATTCATACAACACATCCACATTCATTCATTCATTCAAGGCATGTTATACAACCAATCAAATCCAATTAATTAGTCTTTAATTAGGTGACAATACAATGTTCAAACAATTGTTTGCATTTGCGCGAGTCCAACTCGTTTTGAGAATAAATACATATGGTATGAATTCACGAATTATATCGAACTACTCGTTAAATCCAATTTAAGTCGTATTCAATACTAATCCTTTTATTTAATTCTAAATTAAATATTTACACTTTTATTGTGCTTTTATAACTTAGATTCCAAATCTAGTACTATTGGGTCTCAAAGCCCAACTAACATCTAATGTCCGTTTAATTAAAGTCCGATGGGCTTTCTATTGATTTCATTAGGCTTGGGCCTTGGTCAATGTGGGTCAAACCCAATTTCCAAGCCCAATAAGGAATCACCCTCATTTGCCATAAAACCAATATCAAGCCCATAAGGCCCAATTAAACATAAAAGCCCATTTATTACATTTGGACTTAAATGGTGTGATTTAGGCCCATTTTGGATCCAATCCAAATGGTCCAAATCTACTTGGCCCAACCAAGCCCATTTATGACCAAATATAATAGTTTTAGGCCCAATTCCAATTTAAGCCCAATTAACTAAATTTTAAAATTCCAAATTTTATAACTTAATTAATTAAAGTGTATTTTCATGATTAATCCTTTAAATCAATATTCCCAAAATATCAAATTAATCTATTAATCATATTTTTATCTTAAATACATGTCCAACATTATTTAATCAAAAAATCAAGTCCCTAATCATCATCAAGCATTCGGCCAAGGTGATTAATATGGTTCCGATTTCGTTTTCAATCCAATCAAGTTACAAATGATCATCTCCATATTATTTCAAGTCATCCAATGTCTTAAAATTAAAAAATCATCTAGTCCACATGCTTGCATGTATTCGGCCAAGCCTCATTGGGGTTGGAAAAATTAATCCAATTTATTTTCCATGAAATTGATGATGTATAATCCATTTAACATACATCTAAGCATATTTAATCAAGCAAACTCATCAAATCATGCTTCAAACAATTTTCCCCAAATAACATCCTAATATATTTGCATGCATTTTTAGGCTCAATGATACCATTGTTGGAAATCTAATAACCATGTCCCAAGATCAAAAACAAGCAAAATATATATAAGAATGAACTAGATTGAAGTAATGGCGGAAACAATACTCACAAAAACGGAATGTGGATGCAATGGATGAAACAAAGTTGCTCCTTTGTGCAGTGGAGGATTCGGCCAAGATGAAAAGAAAGCTCCAAGCAGTTTGATCCTTCCAAGCTCTAAGATGAGTTTCCCATAACACCTTGTATGATCCCTTGATGTTGCTAGCCAAAGTTGTGTGTTAGAGTTCCAAACAAGCACACTTTCTTCTTGTCTTGCCACAAAAAAATGAAGAATTGGAGAGAGCTTTGAGAGCTCACTGTTTCGGTAATTAGAGAGGGAGAGGAGGATTTGATTTTTGTCTCAAAAATCAATTTATATTTATGTCATAATTATATTAAATAATAATATACTTATGACACAAACCATGCAAAGACTTAGAGTGTCTAACACTCAATTTCCATGCAATACCCTTGAGTGCTTTGTACACTATCTTCATGCAATACATCTTGATTAAATAATGCAAATAATGACAAGTGTCATGTGGGCCCCACACGTTTCCAAATGAAAGTGGGCCACGTGCACTCACGCGTTCGGGTTCGATATTCCGAAATACCGAGCGAATTACGTCGCGACGTTAATTAAATCGAATTTAAATAATAATTGCGCCTAGCGAAATTATTATTTACGTCGCTAACGAATTAATTCTAAATTAACTCGTTTGCCCGAATTAAAATCTAATTTCAATTTCGCGTCGAAATCGAATTCCGATTATTATATCGAATATAATAATTTTACGATTAATTCTAAATTAATCGTTCTCTCTCTTTATAGTACTTTATCCAAGATAAAGTCTCTCCGATTAATCCAAGATTAATCGAGTTTGAATCATACGTCATTGGTGAATCTTCGGGGCCAAGAGACCTCACAATTAGATACAGCATAAATCGGTTGTCGAACTATTCGAACACGTACGTACCAAGTACTACGTTTTTACCGATTTACAAGACAAGGTTAGCTTCTAGCAAAACGCCATGCCTACCCAATTCTCTAGAAATATTCTTACTGGAATATTAGATCTATACACGTAGCGTAGTATACCGTAGTATAGTGTATATCGAACCAGTATCGGATGATCACATGTAAGGCCTGGGGCTGGATGTATGTGTCTGCCCCGTACGATACACATATCGGACATCAAGCAACCAGTCTCTTTGAATCGGATAATCCTGACCTAGTCATATTATCCCGATGGTTGCAACCATTATAGAGTACTAGTTCTGTATCCTCGCGATCATCATCTCCATATGTCTGAAGTGATACTTCCATCTTGACATCACACCCAGTACACACTACGATTCTCGATAAACCCAGAAGAGGTATACACAGAACTCGTTAAAGCCCTGGACCACCAAACCTAAATTTTACCGATTGTCGTAAGTACTAGCGATGCAAATCTCAGGTTAAGATCATATGCACCTACCCTGAAGCGGACTCCCATAGACACGCAGACATACTACCAATGGGACTCCGCGGGGTCTATCCAGAGCGAAGCTGTTTTCCGTACTATCGGTAAAACACAACCTCCTACCGCACTTGCATAAGTATCCAATACTTAAATATATGAGAACTATGCCGTTGTGCCCTCACAACATGCACAAGTGCAGTACTAGTCTATTCCGCATTATCGATGTCCAATCTCGATAATACTACGACTAGGGATATTTAATGATTAAACCTTTATGGATTGATACTGTCTCATATCATCACAATCCAAACGGAACTAATCATAGGGACTTTTACCATTTATATATCAAAGTAAATAAATTACAAAACGGTAAAAGGCAATTTCATTACTACATAGTTAATTTTGTACAATAATACAATATCATTTACAAAATAGTGACGCTATGGGTCATTACTGTCTAACAGTTGTTTAGTTTTTGCAAGTTTAGTTATTTTAAGGATGGAAGTTGCTCTCGCACATCTTCACAAGCCATTTCATTTTCTCCCTCAAAAATATTCTGATGAAAGGCTACAAAGCTCGACCATGGAACGAATTGAGACTACTGATGATCAAAAGGTATTCCTACTGACATTCATGGATTATTGAAGCACGGTCGATTGGCAGGTTGAGTCTTATGACTCTTTTATTTCACATTTGTAGGTTCGGAGAAGCACTCTATGCTAAAAAAGAAGAGCTACAACGAATGGGTTGTATGTTTTATAAATGTTGCTCGTCTGTTTCTAATACTCGTTGTCGTTCTTTAGGAATGGTGTCTGATCTTAAACCATTGAAGATAAAGATCTATTTTCATTTAGGGCTGTGCTTGGTTAAGGAGTCTTTGGATTGACATATCTAAGACTCTTGAGACGCATCCAAGTGGACATTTGTATCACGAAATTCCCTTGTTATAACTAAATTTCGAAAAGAAAGAGACCCAATTAAGTCTCGGAATCTGACTTTAAAAGACCATGTTTGCCAATTTATAAGAAATAGATTGGAAGCTTGTCTCTGATGCATAGATGTCTTTCAAAGCTGTTACTTTCTTGTAAAAATTATATCACTTTTTCTTTTCCTAATAATTGTGATTTGTTTTGTTATTCGCAGACAGAATCCAGACTTTTTGACCTTTCACGATTTCTTTTATTGTTTTGCTAACAATCGTCCTTTGGAAGATACTAGTGCTATTATTACTCACCCTTTTTCAGGTGTTAAAAATTCAACTCATCTTTTCACTTTTGAAGGCTTCCAGATTTGAGAAAAGAAACATACATAAATGGAATCCACTTCAAGAAGACGAGTTGTAAATATATGTGTCTTTTGCGGTACTAGTGTTGGTTCTAAGCCACAATACGTAGCGGCAGCACATGAATTGGGACGAGTCTTAGCTGAAAGGAATATGCACTTAGTATATGGCGGTGGCAATCTTGGACTAATGGGGATTGTTTCAAAGGCTGTACAGGATGTAGGCAGTCAGGTCTTGGGAATCATCCCAAAACCCTTGGCGGAGGCAAATCTGATAGGATCATCAAACGGAGAAGAACTAATTGTGCCAGGTATGTCTGAATGACTGGTAGAAATGACTAACCGTGTTGATGCTTTTATTACTTTGCCAGTGGCTTGGGTACAATGGAGGAAATTTTTACAGTACTATCTGGGCGAACTTGAACATACACCAGAAACCAATTGGACTATTCAACGCAGATGGATTTTATGATTTTCTTTGTGTATTTCTTGATGATGTCCGAAGAAATGGGTTCGTGTCAAAACCTTTAAAAGAACTCCTCTTCACTGCCAAAACTGCCCCGGATTTAATTGACCAAATCTTAGCCTTTGAACCACAAATTGACCCTATCCTTTTCAAGATAACTGGTCTGATAATGATCGTGGTAAAAATCGTCGGATAAATCTGGATCTTAACCTCTAATTTTCATTTGAGATGTAGAATTTCAGCTATCCAGGTACTATTTCTAAAATCATCTTCTACTTTTTAAGTCATTGGGAACAATGTCTCATTTAGGTTTGGAGGTGGGGAATAGTTGTAGTATTTTGTTTTATGTTGTTTTTATTTTTTAGTCAAACATTTTCGAAAATTTCAAAAAACATTAAAAAATTTTACAAAAATCAAAAAAATATTTTGAGTTTTTATGTTTTTAATTTGATTAATCGGGTGAAATTGGTGTGAGATAACTGTGTAAGGAGTTTCCACTCCTGAGACGTATATCAACCTATTTCGAAACAAGTTAATTTTTTTTTATTTCCTTTTGAATTATTTAATTTGTGAATTCTCTATAAAACTGACTAAAATGAATCTTCATATGCTCAGTTGACAAGTATTATCACATACATGGTAACATACGGACATTAGTTGTAATTGACAAGTTTGTAATATTCACTGCTCTAGTTTTATTGGAGGAAACATCTAAAAAAAGCGATGGGATAAAAAAAACATTTGAGATCTGAGTTATTAAGTCTGTAGGGGTGTTTTAACACCTAGTGCCTTAAAACCAACTGGTTTGGGAGCCACTGGCCCAAAGCTTGCTACATGGATCAAAGATGTTAAATTATATATATATATATATATATATCTGAAGTCTGGGTAATTAAGTCTGTATGGGTGTCTTGACACCTAGTGCCCTAAAGCCAACTTGTTTGGGTGTTACTGGCCTAAAGCTCGCTACATGGATGGAAGATATTGTATATAAAAAAAATAAGAAAAATATTCCATTGCTTAAAAAATGTGTGAATTCTGATATAACTTTAGGACAAAAATATTACCTTCTTTTCAACTACACTTGTGACTATTGTGGGAAAAAATGAGTTGATTAATATTTTGTTGGCTGTGTGTATGGAGAATGGTAAAAATAATCGGAGAATTTACTTATTCAGTAATTTAGAAAGAAAGAAAACAACTCTAAACTTGGATAAGAAGTTTCACCTGGTTAGTCACTAACTTCTTTATTCTCTTTTCTCTTGTCTTTTTGTTTTTGTGTGCATTAGTTTTACTATTTTTTTACTTTTGTAAAACGTTTGTGGGTATCGTTGCTGTAAGCCCTCACGAGACTACAACTCGTCCATTAGGGACACCTAGGGGCTTAAAGGCTTGTTGTATACGCTAAATGCAACTGTGTTCCCTACGAAAGTGGCTTAGTTTAATTTTTATTTTTGTTTATGTTATTTTATTTCGTTGTTTTGCTCGAGGACTAGTAAAATATTAGGTTTTGGGGTGTGATGAGTGGTAAATGTATTACTATTTCTGTTAGGGATTTTATTAAACTAACTTGTGGATGGGCTATATGTACATGTATTTGTAATATTTTCATTAATTAATAAAATGGCAATCTTTATTATACGTGTCTTACATAACTTATATGAATCATCAACACTGTAATAAAGCCCTTGGAGTAATAAGACGATGGCTTCCACGCCTTATGAGAATCATTACTCTTAAATGTTCCTAGTCATACTTTTGTGAATAATCTGGGCGTTCACAAAGTGGGGAGACTAGCATGATGATATGAACTGCCCTTAAGTGGGGTAGCCGAACTCATAGGCTACTAGCGGAGATCCGTCCGCTTGGTGTATCACATGGATGCATGAGTTGCTCGTGTCCATCGAATTGACCGCCAAAAGTTTTAATATGGAGTGTTTATCCCATGTGTCTGTGAGAACTTTTATGTATTGATCATCATTGTGGGACAATTATGACTCATAGCGTCACTATTTGCACAGATCATGGTGTTGTTGTACAAATTAACTTTGTGAAAATGAGATTGCTCTCTTATCATTTGTGATTAGATCACCAAGATGTATAAATGATAGGAGGTCCTTATGATTGGTTCCTAGATTGAGATGATATGAGACAGTATCAATCCACGAAGGATAAATCATTAAATATCCATAGTCAGAGTATTATCGAGATTGGACATCGATAATGCGTAAAAGACTAGTATTACACTTGTGCGCGTTGTGAGGGCATAACGGCATAGTTCTCATATACTTGGGTATAGGATACTCATGCAAGTGCAATAGGAGGTTGTGTTTTACCGATGGTATGGGAAACAGCTTCGCTCTGGATAGACCCCTCGGAATTCCATTGGTTTTATGATTATGTGGTCTATGGAAGTCCAAAATCAGGGTAGGTGTATTTGGTCTTAACCTGAGACTTGCACCGCTAATACTTGCGACAATCAATTATACTTTGGTTTTGGTCGTCCAGGGCTTTAACAGGTTCTGTGTACGCCTCTGCTGGGTATATTGAGAATCGTTAGTGTTGTGTGTTGTGATGTCAAGACGAAAGTATCACTCCAGTCATAGTGGAGATGATGGTCACGTAGGATACGATACTGGTTTCTTATGTACTGCAATCATCGGGATAAAATGACAAGGTCATGTTTATCCGATATAGAGACTAGTTACCAGAGATCCGATATGTGCTTCGTACGGGGCAGACACAATTCCAGCCCCAGGCCTAGCACATGAAATCTGATATTGGATCGAAATACGCAATACTACGTATACTACACCTGATATAGATCACTATATTCCTGTAAGGATATTTCCGAAGAATTGGGAAGGCATGGCGCTTTGCTAGAAGCCAACCTTGTCTTGTAAATCGGTACCAAGTAGTACTAGGTACTTACGTGTTCGGATAGTCTGACGACCGAATTTACTGCCAACATATCCGAGGATCTCATGGGTCGCTTCCCGAAGGTTCACCGATGACGTATGGCTCGCACTTTATTAATCTGGATTAATTAGTAGAGAGAGAAAATTAATATGGGATTAATTGCGGAAATATTTTATCTGGGATAAAATATCAATAAAAGAGAGATAAAGATTAATTTGGAATTAATTGATAAATTAATATATTCGATATATTAAACGAAATTGGATTTCGACGCGGAATTGAAATTAGATTTTAATTCGGGCGAACGAATTAATTTAGAATTAATTTGTTAGCGATGTGAATAGTGATTTCGCTACGCATAATCATTTAATTGCGTCGCAACGGAAAATTCATTAATTGGAATTAGTGAACCCGAGCCCGATATTGTTTACGAGCGCATTTGCATTTCGAAGTCGAGTGAGGCACGCAAGTCAAATCAAGTGTCAAATCATTAGTCGCATCAAGCGTCAAATCATATGTCACTTTGAGTGATGTGACAAGTTGTCACTTGATTGATTGAATGATGTGACTTGATGGAAGTGGTTGGAAAGCTTTTTTGAAAGCTTGATTGACATATATTATTATTTTACTTTTTGTATATGTTTTGATTTTTGAAATCAATTAATTGATTTTTTGAAAATCAATTTATGTGTATTAGATACACTTAAGCCAACAACCAACCTATCTCTCTTCTTTTTCTTCCTCTCTCTCTCATGCCTTTGGGCAGTTTCTTCTTCTTCTTTTATGGTCACTGCGTGACAGTGAAGGAGCAACAATGGTGTTTTTGTGGCAAAAACATCAAGAGCTAGCACTCAAAGAGACATATGAAGGTCATAGGGAAACCCACCCGTGGGCTTGGAATACCATTTGAGAAGCTTGGAGCTTCATGGAACCACCACCAAAGCCGAAAATGGAGGACACCATTTCAGCCACTGCCGAGAGACCCATTTGGAGGAGCAAAGATTTTTGTTCATCACCGCATCGCTCAACCAATCATTGTGAGTATTCCGTAACTTCGTTGATTGTATTCACATGTGTTTTTATGCTTGTTATTCGTCCTTGGGACCGTAGAACTCCAAATGGTATCAGAACGGAGTAAAAGCTTGAAATTTGATTTAAGGCTTAAAATTGGGTAAATTGTATTTGAGCATGATTTAATGAAATGGATGATTTAGTATGCTTAAATTATGTTTAATTGAAAATTGATTGGATCATTTCATGAAAAATGGTTTGGAACAATTTGCCCAAAATGTTAGGCTTGGCCGAAAATACATGATTCCCTAATTGTCTTGGATTTTTTATTTTGATTCATTGGATGAGTTGGAATCATGTTGGGATATTGATTAATGTTGAATTGGATTTAATTGGATTGAATTTGATTTGGACATAAAATCCCCTACAAAGCCGAGACTTTGATAAGCATGATTGGGTTTGTTTTTGTTAAATTGTGTTGGACACTGATTTGATGTTAATCACATGATTATTGTGTAAATTGATGATTGGAAATGTTTATTTATGTAATTAATTGTCTCTTACACTTTGTTTAATGCCATTATAAATTGTTATTTTTATTGTTTGACTTTTTATATCTAAATTTGGGCATTTTGGTTTCTGCTTAAATTTGTTGGCTATGTGTATAATTTGTTCTTATGGTTTTTTTTGTACCCCAGTTAGGTTTAGGCTAAAATTGTTTGGATCCAATGCCCAAAGCCTTTTGCATATCAAGCGTCCAAACGTTCGTACTAAGGACCATAATTATTTTAATTGGGCCTAATGGGCCTAATTGATTTCTAGGCTTATGGGGTTACTCCTTGATTGGGCTTTGGTTATTGGGTTTGACCCAAGTTGACCAAAAGTCCACGCCTTAAGAAATTAATTAAAAGCCCATTGGACTTTAATTAAATAAACATTGGATGTTAATCGGGCTTTGAGACCCGTAACGATTAAATTTGGAATTTAAGTCGTAAAAGGTTTATTAATAAAGTGTAGTATTTAATTTGGAATAAAATAAATGGATTAGTATTAAATACATATTAAATTGGATTTAATGTTGTAGTTTAATTTAATTCGAGAATTCGTACTTTGAGTACTTATTCGCAAAACGAGTTTGACTCGCGCAAAATCAAATCGTTGTTTGAACATTGGATGGTCATTAATTATCAGATTAAATAATTTAATTAATTGATTAGATTGATAACATGCTTGTGTGAATACATGGTTGCGATGCATGAATAATGTATATCTGATGGATATTAGATGGGTGGGGCAATTTTAGAAATTGTTGTAATAAATTTAGAATTTATTAATTGGACCTGCGTGTCCAGCCTATTACCTCTCCACTCTGTTAATTTCTCTCTCACCTATTCCCCTCAATGTAAATGAGGTTTCTTTAGAAGTGTAGTGTAATGGGTAGAAGTAAATACTTGTGCTAGCGGGAGAGTGGAAAGAGAGAGATTTGATCTAGGATCAATGTGTAAAGTATCCATCCGCATATCATTATTATTTATTATACGCGCTTTATTATGTGTTTAGAATGCATGTTTAAGGGTGTATGATGATGAGACCTTAACAAAGATAATAAATTGGTTGCCAATTTACACCCGAAAAACCCTCACAAAATATTAAGCGTTTTTCCTTCCATTGAGTGATTCTTACTCAAGATCTAAGACTGGCATTGGTTTGTTGGCCAAAGTCAAGGCCTTTGTCCGTCGAGGATGTGTTTGAATCACGAGAGCTTTGTTCCATATCGGTGTCTTGTCCAAGTTGTGGTTTGTTGGCCAAAGTCAAGACCACTTCTTGTCCATCGACATTGATTACGAAGCTTTCCATGGTCAATGGGTCACGCTTAACTGGGATCACTAAGTTTGTTGTGCCAAAGCCAAGGCTTAGTTGATTCAGAGGAAAAAGGTTAGGTAATATATTGGATATTATTGGCATATATAAGATATATGTTCGGACTTGGATGTCCCCCTACTGGATCTAGGAATTGGATGGGATCCAATTGATCTTAGAGATCTACCTAGTTAATTATCATACAATTTGTTGGCCAAAGTCAAGATTGTGTGATATTTAACGGGATCCTAGCCCACTAGGAAACACGGTTTCCCGAGTACTCGACAGAGGGTTAGAGGCTCGCCGAAAAATAGTGGGAGGCAATTATTAAAATTGCAATATTCGTTTAGTAATTTGCCATACGCGCTCATTTCAAATATCACGTCAAATAAATTAAATGTTAGTTGGACTAATATTTAATGGTTGTTTTAATAAACAGTTGGACTGTATTCAAACTATTCATTTATAGTTGATTATATAATTGGATTATAGTAATCAATATATTTGATTTAATTAAATTATAGTTGATTAAATAGTTGGACTATAGTAATCATTATAATAAATAGTACCTAAATCGTTGATTAAATAGTTGGACTATTAGAATCAAGATAAAATTGAAAGATTAGCATTTAAAACATAATCCTAGGGAAAATGTATTTAAATGTTTAATTTTCAAATTGGGAATAAAATTTCAGGATGGTCCTGGAAACTAATAAGTTACTTTATTTGATAAAATAACATATTAGGCCTAAGCCCGGAGTTAAGCAAATAGTAGAGCATGATATTTGGAAGATTCATGTGATGATAACTTTAGTGCTTAATCCATTAACTTGCCAAATAGACTCCTTAATTTCTTTCTGAAAGAACTAAGGATTAGATCCTTAAAGTATGATAATGAAATTGAAGGATCTTCATAGATCTAATTCTTAGATCTTAGAAGTACTAAATTGCAATAGTAAACTCTTGGAGAGTTAATGGCTATACTCAATGAGTCAAAGCCAAAGTTTGCAATAAGGCAAGAAGCGCAAGGCGCACCTTACTTTAACATTCCGGAAGACCAAGGTTTGACCAAAGGCTTCTGGAGTGTGAAAAGGGCAAAGGCAAAATCATTATAATCTTCTAGGAAGATAAAGGACATATCCCAAAATATCTGCCTAAAATGTGGCAAACGGGATTGCGGAAGCGTGACTGCCGTTTGAACAAAGCAGACATGAAGGAATTGAAGACAGGGCAAGGCTCTGACTTCAAATATGTTTTGTCATAAATATGTTCACTACTAGTATTAAAATTGGATTTTAAATACTTAGTGTGATACATAAATATGTGTTGATGCTCAGAATCTGCTATGAGCAAGATACTGACTTCAATTGAGATTAATCTGCGAATTGGAATAGGACGAAAGTCGTGTTTTAACCCGTAGATACCTAAGTTTAGGAACTACCCTTCGGTGTGTACTTAAATTAGGAAACTGTTAAAATGTAACTAGTTTGACTAGATACATTATCTCTATATTAGGGTTTACCCGTTGCGGGTATACCTTTATATTCTAGAACACTAAAGTGTTTTCATTATATAAAGATGATATTGAGATAAACACATTATATATGAATAACAGTATTTATATTTTGATATAAATAAAATCTCAAAATATAAAATGACAAACAAATAGCTCAAACTGTTTGATCAGATGAAACTTAATTGTGGCATTGTTGTCTGGGACACAATTAAACAAGACTCGTATATCCACACTTTTGAAGAGTGATACTAGGACAAATTTTGATTCCATTCAAATAAAGTCTACGAATCTAGTTTATTGGGCAAAGTACCTAAAACACTATTTACTTGGTAAAAGTGCAAGTGCCACCGATCTGTTAGCCTAGTTCATAGTGAAGCAAGTGGGCCCCATGTCTAGCTAGGCTAGAGGTGGATATGAATATTTCGTGACCTTTACGGATGTGGCATCGCGTTATGGTTATGTGTTTCTTTTGAAACACAAATCGGAAACTTTTATAGTTTCGACACGAAATAGACAAACCGATTGGCTAAAGTATTAAATCGTCACGGTTAGACCATGATGAAAATAGTTAAGCAATAAGTTTCTTAAATACTTGAAAGAGTATAGTATTCTTTCAATGAGGACTCCTCCCGGAACACGTCAATTT
>SKCR01054499.1:0-35069 GCA_019454045.1 Zanthoxylum bungeanum | reverse complement strand
ATTGCACCGCATTAAAATAATGCTACGTTTTAAAATTATTCTATTTGCACCTAAGTTTAATTTGAGTTTGGCCCATTACAAAACACAAGCCTAATTCTAAATTAGAGTCCAATATTTTCAAAGTGGTGACATAAAGTGCAGACTTAATCCATTAACCATTTTCTCCAAAAGTGATGAATGTGCAGAGTTATTCCTCCAAAGGTGGAAATTTTACCTTTTTTTTTAATTTTTTTTATTTATTTATGGAGCAGATAAACTCAACATATAAAACCAAATGCATGACAACCAACTCAAAACCAGAAAATGAAATTCAACTTCAAATCAGTAGTTTCAATATTTTATCACTCTAATTCCATTTTATAATTAAATTTCTCAGTAGTTGATTGTCTTTGAGGATTTGTTCTTCATTTCAGTCCAGTAAATACAATTTCCTTAGCTTTAAATTTCGGTCCTAGTTTTCTTAAATCTCAAAATCCTGTTTAGTTTTAATTACTTGTCCCTTTCAAATAATTAGAGAACCAGTCATAATCTTAGGTGCTACAATGTGCTCTGGTGAGAAGAGTTGGTTCATAACTAATATATATTAGGGGATTGTGAGCTAAAGCTGGCATGCAAATAAAGTGAAATTGTGAATAATTGTTAGTTCATAAGGCATTGCCTACCATATAACAGTACAATAATAATTATGAGGCTTAGCCTACCATAAATCTTAATAATAAAATAAAATATTGAGATACAGATTTAACGTAGTAAAACCCTCAATGTAAGGGAAACATCAACGGACAAATGTTGAAGGATTTTACTACAGTGGAAATTTTTTTACAACTTCTCTATAAACATAAGGAGTGAACAATCTCACACTCTCTTGGAATAGGAGAATTATAACTCTCTCACCAACTCTTAAGAAGAAACAGTATTTTCTCTTTTAGAATACAAATGATTTACTTGAGAATGAAATGAAGAAAATAATGAAATAAAACCTCTATTTATAGGCCTGAGATTCACTGTGCAAATAATGAATTTTAATTTCTTATTATTATTTTCTTTTATGCATGTGAGACCCACCCACAAATTTAATATATTTTTTCTTAATCATTTGCACCTTTCGGTGCAATGATTAACAATTCTCCCATTTGAAAACTTGATTGAGAACCAATCAGTTTCCACACCATCCATTCTACTTTGCTGTTTTCAAGCTGCTTACGTTTTTGCTAAGCCATAAGAGGATCCACACCATTCAAACTTGTCTGTATTTATAGGCTTGATCATTACATCTAAAAGGCTCTCATTGGTACGTACCTGTAATAATTTCATATTGTCTTCTTCCACTACTTCATGAATGAAGTGGTATTGTACCCCTAAATGCTTCATTATTGAATGAAAGACTGGATTCTTTACAATTTACAAAGCACTCTGACTGTCACAAAATAATGAAATCTTCTCTTGTTTGTGTCCTTGCAAGCTTGTGTATATGTCATGTATTCAGCTTCTATTGTAGACAAAGCCACAACATTTTGTAACTTAGATACCCAGCTCACTGCTCCTCCTGTAAGTACAAACACATACCATGTTGTAGATTTTCTTTTATCAAGATCTTCTGCAAAATCTGAATCCACGTAGCCACTGACAACTAATTTTGATCCTCCATAACATAATACAACATCTGAGGTTCCTTTGATATATCTAAGGATCCTCTTAATAGTATTCCAATTCTCTCTACCAGGTTTCGTCATAAAACGAATAACTCATCCCATTGCTTATGCAATATCTGGTCTTGTACAAATCATGGCGTACATTAAGCTTCCCACTGCTGATGCATACGGTACTCGAGACATCTCTTTCCTCCCAGCTTCATTCCTAGGACACATAAAAGGTGATAACTTGAAATTAAGAGGAAGTGGGGTAGAAATTGGCTTACAATCTTCCATGAAAAACCGCGGTAAGATTTTTTTCAAGTAATTTTTCTGAGAAAGCCAAATCTTCCTATTATTTCTGTCTCGGTGTATTTACATCCCTTGATTCTTGTTTGCTGGTACTAGATCTTTCATGTCAAACTCCCTAGCTAACTGTCCCTTTAATTCATGAACTCGATCTTTGTTAGGGCCTGCTACTAACATGTCATCTGTTAGTGTCCTACACATGCCCATGGTCTCTAAATATTGATTCAAGTGTGAATAATAAAGATAAGTTTACGGAATTAACTTACATTGAGCGGATGAGAAGTTCAAAATTTTCTTTGGATGATGGAAGCTCCAAGCTTTGAGTTGAGTTCCAAACTCTTGGGTTAGTTTCCCTATCACCTTAAATTAACTCACAAAGTGCTAGCTTGATGAATTTTTGCAACAAAAATTCAAGAACAAGAGGGAGTATGTTCGACCAAAGGAGAAAGAAAGAGAGAAGATGGTGAATAATGATTGTCGTTTCCAAAACGTATTGTGTTGTGTGTTAAATGCTTCAATTTAAAGTAGCCAACTACTTCCATCACAAATAGTGACATGTGATGTAAGTTGTGGGTCCCACCCAATTATAATTCCAAATTCAAGTTGGCTTAGACAACACACTTTGGGCCCAAGTTAGTTTAATCCGATTAAACGAATTTTCTGTCGCGAAAAAATTAAATCCAATTTAATTAAATAATAATGCCTAGCAAAATTATTACGAAAGTCGCTTACGAATTAATTCCAAATTAATTTGTTCGCCTGAATTAAAATATAATTTTAATTCCGCATTGAAATCCGATTTCAATTAATATATCCAATATATTATTTAATCGATTAATTCTAAATTAATCGCGTTCTCTCTTCTAGATGAATTTAATCCGAGATCCGCAATTAATCCCAGATTAATTTTCTCTCTCATAATTAATCCCAGATTAATTCTGTTCTAGTCAAATGTCATTGGTGAATCTTTGGGAAGCGACCCAAGAGATCCCTGGATATGTTGACAGTAAATACGGTCATCGGACTATCCGAATACGTGCGTACCCAATACCACGTTCTTATCGATTTACAAGACATGGTTGGCTTCTAGTAAATCACCGTGCCTACCAAATTCTCCATAAATATTCAACGAATAATATATAATCTGTATCAGGCATAGTATATAATTTATTGCGCAATACGATCCAGTATCAGATGTCACATGCTAGGCATATGGCTGGCTTTGTGTCTGCCCCGTACGAAGCATATATCAGATCCCGCGTAACTAGTCTCTGTAATTGGATAATCATGACCTAGTCATATTATCCCGATAGCTGCAGCATTTAAGAGTACTAGTACCGTATCTTGCGTGATCATCATCTCCATATGATTGAAGTGATACTCCAATCTTGACATCACACCCAATACACTACGATTCTCAGTAAACCCAGAAGAGGCGTACACAGAACCTGTTAAAGCTCCGGATGACCAAAACCAAAGAAAACTGATTGTCGCAAGTATTAGCGATGTAAGTCTCAGATTAAAGATCACATACACCTACCCTGATTCGGATTCCCATAGACACATAGTCATAATACCAATGAGACTTTGAGGGGTCTATCCAGAGCGAAGCTGTTCCCGGTCCAACAGCTAACAGAACCTCTTATCACACTTGAATAAATATCCAATACTTAAATATATGAGAATTATGCCGTTAAGCTTCCATAACGCGCACAAGTGTAATACTAGTCTATTCTGCATTATCGATTTACAGTCTCGATAATACTACGACTAATGATGTCTAATGATTAAACCTTTCGTGGATTAATATTATGTCATAACTTATTAATCTGGTATAACCATATGGACTTTTATCATTTATATATCCAAGTAATCCAATTACAAAATGATAAAATAGCAATTTCCTTTGTGACATAGTTAATTTGTACAAAAACACCATGTTATTTACAAAATGTGATTCTATGGGTCATAATTGTCTAACAATCTCCCACTTGGCCTATAGCCAATCACTCAAGTGTCCAACACCTGAACTATGTACATGTCGCTCAAACTTTTGTTGAGATATAGCTTTCGTCAGCGGATCTGCAAGGTTATCATCCGATGCGATCTTTTCGATCTTGACATCGCCACAATGTATGATCTCACGAATCAGATGAAACCGTCGAAGTACATACTTGGGTCATTGATGAGACCGTGGTTCATTAGCCTGTGTTGTAGCCCAGCTCAGCTGCTAATAGAACTACTCCTAATCCAATTAGGAATTTATAGATCCAAAATGTTTCTTTTGCTGCCTCAGCTGCAGCAATGTATTCTGCTTTTGTTGTTGAATCGGCAACAATATCTTACTTGGAAGATTTTCAGCTCACTGTTCCGTGTTCAAATAAAATATCTACCCTGATTTCGACTTACAATCGTCTTTATCGGTTTGGAAACTTGCATCAGTGAACCCATTCACCTCAAGTTCTCCATCTCCATAGACTAAGAAATCATCCTTAGTTCGTCTAAGATACTTAAGGATGTTCTTAACAGTAATCATGTGACCATCACCTGGATCGGCCTGATAGCGACTACACATGCTTAAAGCATACGTGACATCAGGTCGCGTACATATCATGGCGTACATGATCGATCCGACTGCAGAAGCTAATGAGATCTGATTCATTGTATCTCTCTCGTTTTCAGTTTTAGGACACATGTCATTAGATAGAGAGACGCCATGGACACTGGAAGCAGCCCCATCTTCAACACTTTGTCAATGTACGAGCTATGGGAGAGACCAATCAGCTTTCTAGATCTATCCCGGTAGATCCTTATTCCCAGAATAAAGGCTGCTTTTCCCAAGTCTTTCATGGAGAATTTTAATGAAATCCAAGCTTTCACCGAATGTAGCATGGGAATGTCATTGCCTAAAAGCAATACACCATCCACTTATAGGACAATGAATGTCAGTGCGCTCCCACTAAACTTCTTATATACACAAGAATCATCTTCGTTTTTAATGAAACCATATTCTTTTATGATCTCATCAAAACGTTGGTTCCAAGAACGCGATGCTTGCTTCAATCTATAAATGGATCGCTTTAACTTGTAAACCTTGTTTGCATGTTTTGGCACAATAAAAGCGTCTGGCTGTTGCATATAAACATCCTCCAAAAGGTTTCCGTTAAGGAAAGCAGTTTTGACGTCCATCTGCCATATTTCATTATCGAAATATGCAGCAATAGCAAGCATTATCGGAATGGATTTAATCATGACAACAGGTGAAAAAGTTTCATCGTAATCGACACCATGTCATTGACTATACCATCTCGCTACAAGCCTAGCTTTGTACGTTTGTATATTGCCATCCATATCCGTCTTCCTCTTGAAGACCCATTTACAACCAATAGGCTTAACGCCTTCTGGTGCATCAACCAGTGTCCAAACTTGGTTGGTATACATGGAATCCATTTTGGACTTCATGGCTTCTTGCCATAAAGCGGAGTCGATACCTTGTATCGCTTCCTCATATGTAGCCGGCTCATTATCCTCAATAAGATTAATATCTACATGAGTTGAGATCAGAAACCTATACCTCTCAGGTTATTTCCTGACTCTCTCCAACCTACACAGTTCTTGTGTATTAGTAGATTGTGGAATAGTCTCATCCCTGATGGACTGTTCGTGTTCCGAGAGGGGGTCAGTGCCAGGAACAGTATCACTCTGATTTTCATCGAGTTCTACTTTGCTCCCACTTATCACTGCATCTAGGAATTCATTTTCGAGGAAAACTGCATGAAGAGCAACAAATATTTTGTTCTCTTGTGGGTTGTAGAAGTAATATCCTTTAGTTTCCCTAGGATAACTTACAAATAGGCACTTATCCGATTTGGGTTCTAGTTTGGTACCATCCAAACGTTTAACATATGCCCAGCATCCCCAAATCTTCAGGAATGAGAAACCTGGTTTCTTTCCTGTCCATATTTCATATGGAGTCTGTCCAACAGACTTTGACGGAATCTTATTCAAAATAGTATTGCACTGTTTAATGATTATCCCTAGAAGGAAATTGGTAGCTTAGTGCAACTCATTATTGACCTTACCATGTCCAATAAAGTTTGGTTTCTCCATTCAGCACACCATTCAATTGCGGTGTTCCGGGAGGAGGCCATTGTGAAAGAATACCATATTCTTTCAAGTAATCGAGAAACTCATTGCTCAAGTATTCTCCACCATAGTCCGACCGTAATGTTGTAATACTTTTACAGGTCTGTTTTTCTACTTCCTGTCGAAACTCTTTGAATTTCTCAAAAGTTTCCGACTTGTGTCTCATAAGATACACATAACCATAACGCGATGCATCATCCGTAAAGGTTACAAAGTATTCATCTCCACCTCTAGCCTAGCTAGACATGGGCCCACATACATCACTATGAAAGAGGGCTAACAGCTCGGTGGGACGTACACCCTTACCACTAAAAGGTGTTTTAGGCATTTTGCCAAATAAATAGGATTCGCAGACGTCATATGAATTAGGATCAAATCCGTCCAAGTATCCATTCTTCGAAAGAGTGGATATTCGAGTTTTGTTAATGTGTCACATACGACAATGCCACAAATAAGTCTCATTTGATTTACTCAGTTTGAGCTTTTTATTTGTCATGTTATATGTTTGAGATTCATTTTTATTCAAAATATAAAGACCATTATTAACATCTGCTATACATATCAAAATGTCATCTTTATATATAAAACACCCAGTATTCCGGAATACAAAGGCATACCCGCATAGTGTTAAACTAGATACAGAGATGATGTTTCTAGCCAAACTAGGTACAAAATAACAATCACCTAATGTAATTACATGACCCGATGGCAGGTTTAAAACATAGGTCCCAACGGCCAAAACAGCGACTCTCGTCCCGTTTCCAACTCGTAGGTCGATCTCACCTGAAGCCAATCTTCTGCTAATCTGCAGATCCTACACATCAGTACATATGTAAGTACCACATCCAGAATCAAAAATCTAATTTTTAAAACCAGTAGTGGACATGTTTATTTCAATAACAAACATACCTGAGGCCGGAGCCTTGCCCTCCCTCGCTTCCTTCAAATCTGCCTTGTACTCACGGCAGTCACGCTTCCAGTGACCCTGTTTGCCACAATGTAGGCAGACGTCTTGGGATTTGTCCTTAGTCTTCCCAGAAGACCGTGACGATTTAGCCTTGCCCTTTTTCTTCTTTTTCTTCACACCCCCAGAAGCCTTCGGCCAAGCCTTGGCCTTCTGAGATGTCGAAGTAAGATGCGCCTTACGCTTCTTACCCTTTAGAAGCTCTGGCTTCATCTATTTCAGCATCACCATTAACTCTCCAAGAGTATTTTCTTGGTTCATCATATTATAGTACATGATGAACCCGCCCCAGCAATCGGGCAGAGATTGTAAGATCAAATCTATAGAAGTCTCGGCCTCAAAGGTTATGCCCAGCTGACCTAGCTGTTCGATGTCAGCAATCATCTGCGACACATAGTGCTCGACAGATGTACCCTCTGACATACGTGAGAGAAAGAGCTTATTTTACAATTCGTACTTCTGAGATCTAAGGTTAGATCTGTGAAGGTCCTTCAATTTCAACATCATGTTATAAAGATCCAATCCTTTGTTCTGACGACGAAATTGAGGAGTCATTGCAGCAAGCATGACTGATTGAGCGGTAAAGTTATCATCTCGATGAGTCTTCCAAACCTCATGATCAACTGGTTACTCAAGTCCGGGCTAAGGCTCGAGATGTATCACTATAACATAGAGTAACTTCTCGGCTCCCAGAACAATCTTGAGATTCATCTCCCAATCTGAAAAATTGGAGCCGTTAAAGAAATTCTCGCCCATGATTATGTCTCTAACGCTAATCTTTCCAGCCATCTCGATTGCAATAGTCCAACTATCCAATCAACGATATCGGGTACACTCAAAATATAATGGTTACTATAGTTCAACTATATAACCGACTACAAGTGGAGTAGTGTTTTATACAGTCTAACTGTTCAAATAAAGCAATAAAACAATATTAGTCCAACTAATATGTTTATAACGACGATAAATAAAATAAAAGAGCGCGTGTAAGTAAGTATTAAACGAAATTGCAAATTTAATACTGTCCTCCCACTATTTTTCGGCGAGCATCTAACCAATTGCCCCCACCCAATTAATATCCATCTGATATACATTATTCCAAATTAAATAAATTCCAAATTTATAACAATTTCTAAAATTGCCCCCACCTAATTAATATCCATCTGATATACATTATTCATTCAAATACATCCAAGTATTCACACAAAGCATGCTGTCAATCAATCTAATCCAATTAATTAATCTTTAATTAATGACCATCCAATGTTCATACAACGATTTGATTTGCGCGAGTCCAACTCGTTTAAGAATAAATACTCAAAGTAATATTCTTGAATTATATCGAACTATAATTTAAAATCCAATTTAAATTGTATCTAATACTAATTCATGTTTAATTCCAAATTAAAGAATTACACTTTTAATAGTGCCTTTTTAGACTTGGATTCCAAATCCAATCCAATTGGGTCTCAAAGGCCATATTAGCACCCAATCCCAATTCAATTAAAGTCCATTGGGCTTTCAATTAATTCTTTAGGCATGAGCTTTGGCCATTATGGATCCAACCCAAAATGCCACGGCCCAATTAGAAATCACCCTATGATAAAAATCAATTTAGGCCCATTAGACCCAATTAAATTATTAAATGCTTGGACTTTATGGAAATGGTTTTATGCCAAATTGGATCCAACCCAATTTTCCAAAACCATACTTGGCCCACCCAAGCCCATTAGCCCAAATTCAATAAATTAAAATAACGTAATATTCCAAAATCACATTAATTCAATTAAAGTGTAATAAACACAACTAATCAATTAATCTAATATTTCCAGAACATTAATTAATCTAATTAATCATGCTCAATTATCCAATTCATGTCCAACACAAATTGAAGCAAAATCAATTTTAAATCAACAATTAATATTCATTTCATGCCAAATAACATATCCAATTGTCAAATTTCAAAAATCACCATGAGTTCTTCCTATGGTGCATTAGGCTATGCTTAAGGAATTGGGGAAATTTTTGATCCAATCAATTTCACAAATCCAATGATGCACAAATCCAATTTATCATCATCTAAACACAACCAAACAACCAATTTGGAAAAATACATGCTCCAAGTAAAATCCCCAAGTTAAAGTCCATAAACATAGAATTCAAATCATGCTTAGATTCGCTCTTAATACCATTTTTAGTGTCCTATACATGCCCAAGTCTCTAAACATTGATTCGAGTGTGAATAATCAAGATAAGTTTGCGGAATTAACTTACATTGAGCGGATAAGAAGTTCAAAACTTTCTTTGGTTGATGGAAGCTCCAAGCTTTGAGTTGAGTTCCAAACTCTTGGGTGAGTTTCCCTATCACCTTAAATTAACTCACAAAGTGCTAGCTTGATGAATTTTTGCAACAAAAATTCAAGAACAAGAGGGAGTATGTTCGTCCAAAGGAGAAAGAAAGAGAGAAGATAGTGAATAGTGATTGTTGTTTCCAAAAATTAATGTGTTGTGTGTTAAATGCTTCAATTTAAAGTAGCCAACTACTTCCATCACAAATAGTGACATATGATGTAAGTTATGGGTCCCACCCATTATGAATTCCAAATTCAAGTTGGCTTACACAACACACTTTGGGCCCGGGTTAGTTTAATCAGATTATACGAATTTTTCGTCGCGACATAATTAAATCCAATTTAATTAAATAATAATGCCTAGCAAAGTTATTACGAAATTCGCTTACGAATTAATTCCAAATTAATTCATTCGCCCAAATTAAAATCTAATTTTAATTCCGCATGGAAATCCGATTTCAATTAATATATCCAATATATTATTTAGTCGATTAATTCTAAATTAATCACATTCTCTCTTCAAGATGAATTTAATCCAGATAAATTCTTGCCGTAATTAATCCCAGATTAATTTTATCTCTCATAATTAATCCCAGATTAATTTTGTTCGAGTCAAATGTCATTAATGAATCTTGGGAAGTGACCCAAGAGATCCCTGGATATGTTGGCAATAAATACGGTAATCAGACTATCCGAATACGTGCGTACCCAGTACCACGTTCTTATCGATTTACAAGACATGGTTGGCTTCTAGCAAAGCACCGTGCCTACCCAATTCTCCTGAAATATTCAATGAAGAATATAAAATATGTATCAGACATAGTATATAATTTATTGCGCAATACGATCCAGTATCAGATGTCACATGCTAGGCATATGGCTGGCTTTGTGTCTGCCCCGTACGAAGCATATATCAGATCCCGCGTAACTAGTCTCTGTAATCGGATAATCATGACCTAGTCATATTATCTCGATAGCTGCAGTATTTAAGAGTACTAATACCGTATATTGTGTGATCATCATCTCCATATGATTGAAGTGATACTCCCATCTTGACATCACACCGAATACACTACGATTCTCAGTAAACCCAAAAGAGGCGTACATAGAACCTGTTAAAGCTCCGGATGACCAAAACCAAAGAAAACTGATTGTCGCAAGTATTATCGATGTAAGTCTCAGGTTAAAGATCATATACACCTACCCTGATTCAGATTCCCATAGACACATAGTCATAATACCAATGAGACTCCGAGGGGTCTATCCAGAGCGAAGCTGTTCCCGGTCCAACAGCTAACAGAACCTCTTATCACACTTGAATAAATATCCAATACTTAAATATATGAGAACTATGCTGTTAAGCTTCCATAACGCGCATAAGTGTAATACTAGTCTATTCCGCATTATCGATTTACAGTCTCGATAATACTACGACTAGGGATGTCTAATGATTAAACCGTTCGTGTATTAATACTGTCTCATAACTTATTAATCTGGTTTAACCATATGGACTTTTATCATTTATATATCCAAGTAATCCAATTATAAAATGATAAAATAGCAATTTCCTTTGTGACATAGTTAATTTGTACAAAAACACCATGTTATTTACAAATAGTGATTCTATGGGTCATAATTGTCCAACAATCTCCCACTTGGCCTATAGCCAATCACTCAAGTGTCCAACACCTGAACTATGTACAGGTCGCTCAAACTTTTGTTGAGATATAGCTTTCGTCAGCGGATCTGCAAGGTTATCATCTGATGCGATCTTTTCGATCTTGACATCGCCACAATGTATGATCTCACGAATCAGATGAAACCGTCGAAGTACATACTTGAGTCATTGATGAGACCGTGGTTCCTTAGCTTGTGTTGTAGCCTAGCTCAGCTGCTAATAGAACTACTCCTAATCCAATTAGGAATTTATAGATCCAAAATGTTTCTTTTGCTGCCTCAGCTGCAGCAATGTATTCCGCTTTTGTTGTTGAATCGGCAACAATATCTTACTTGGAAGATTTTCAGCTCACTGTTCCGTGTTCAAATAAAATATGTACCCTGATTACGACTTACAGTCATCTTTATCGGTTTGGAAACTTGCATCAGTGAACCCATTCACCTCAAGTTCTCCATCTCCATAGACTAAGAAAGCATCCTTAGTTCGTCTAAGATACTTAAGGATGTTCTTAACAGTAATCCGGTGACCATCACCTAGATCAGCCTGATAGTGACTACACATGCTTAAAGCATACGAGACATCAGGTCGCGACATATCATGGCGTACATGATCGATCCGACTGCAGAAGCGAACGAGATTCGATTCATTGTATCTCTCTCATCTTGAGTTTTAGGACACATGTCATTAGATAGAGAGACGCCATGTGACACTGGAAGCAGCCCCATCTTCAACACTTTGTCAATGTAAGAGCTCTGGGAGAGACCAAAAGCTTTCTGGATCTATCCCGGTAGATCCTTATTCCCAGAATAAAGGCTGCTTTTCCCAGGCCTTTCATGGAGAATTTTAATGAAATCCAAGCTTTCACCGAATGTAGCATGGGAATGTCATTGCCTAAAAGCAATACACCATCCACATATAGGACAATGAATGTCAGTGCGCTCCCACTAACCTTCTTATATACACAAGAATCATCTTCGTTTTTAATGAAACCATATTCTTTTATGATCTCATCAAAACGTTGGTTCCAAGAACGTGTTGCTTGCTTCAATCTATAAATGGATCGATTTAACTTGTAAACCTTGTTTGCATGTTTTGGCACAACAAAACCGTCTGGCTGTTGCATATAAACATCCTCCAAAAGGTTTTCGTTAAGGAAAGCGGTTTTGACATCCATCTGCCATATTTCATTATCGAATTATGCAGCAATAACAAGCATTATCCGAATGGATTTAATCATGACAACATGTGAAAAAGTTTCATCGTAATCGACACCATGTCATTGACGATACCCTTTCACTACAAGCCTAGCTTTGTACGTTTGTATATTGCCATCCATATCCGTCTTCCTCTTGAAGACCCATTTACAACCAATAGGCTTAATGCCTTCTGGTGCATCAACCAGTGTCCAAACTTGGTTGGTATACATGGAATCCATTTTGGACTTCATGACTTCTTGCCATAAAGCGGAGTCGATACCTTGTATCGCTTCCTCATACGTAGCCGGCTCATTATCCTCAATAAGATTAATATCTACATGAGGTGAGATTAGAAACCCATACCTCTCAGGTTATTTTCTGACCTTCTTCAACCTACACAGTTCTTGTGTATTAGAAGATTATGGAATAGTCTCATCCCTGGTGAGCTTTGGCCATTATGGATCCAACCCAAAATGCCAAGGCCCAATTAGGAATCACCCTATGCCAAAAATCAATTTAGGCCCATTAGACCCAATTAAATTATTAAATGCCAAAAAGTTATATTTGGACTTTATGGAAATGGTTTTAGGCCAAATTGGATCCAACCCAATTTTCCAAAACCATACTTGGCCCACCCAAACCCATTAGCCCAAATTCAATAAATTAAAATAACATAATATTCCAAAATCACATTAATTCAATTAAAATGTAATTAACACAATTAATCTAATATTTCCAAAACACAAATTAATCTAATTAATCATGCTCAATTATCCAATTCATGTCCAACACAAATTGAAGCAAAATCAATTCTATAACATGCTTCATACTCAAGGCAAAGGCAAGGAAATAACATTCAATTTTGATTTCAATCTAATTAAATCAACAATTAATATTCATTTCATGCCAAATAACATATCCAATTGTCAAATTTAAAAAATCACCATGAGTTCTTCCTATGGTGCATTAGGCCATGCTTAATGAATTGGGGAAATTTTTGATCCAATCAATTTCACAAATCCAATGATGCACAAATCCAATTTATCATCATCTAAACACAACCAAACAACCAATTTGGAAAAATACATGCTCCAAGTAAAATCCCCAAATTAAAGTCCATAAACCCTAGAATTCAAATCATGCTTAGATTGGCTCTTGATACCATTTTTAGTGTCCTATACATGCCCAAGGTCTCTAAACATTGATTCAAGTGTGAATAATCAAGATAAGTTTGCGGAATTAACTTACATTGAGCGGATAAGAAGTTGAAAACTTTCTTTGGTTGATGGAAGCTCCAAGCTTTGAGTTACGTTCCAAACTCTTAGGTGAGCTTCCCTATCACCTTAAATTAACTCACAATGTGCTAGCTTGATGAATTTTTGAAACACAAATTCAAGAACAAGAGGGAGTATGTTCGGCCAAAGGAGAAAGAAAGAGAGAAGATGGTGAATAGTGATTGTTGTTTCCAAAACTTAATGTGTTGTGTGTTAAATGCTTCAATTTAAAGTAGCCAACTACTTCCATCACAAATAGTGACATGTGATGTAAGTTATGGGTTCCACCCAATTATGAATTCCAAATTGAAGTTGGCTTACACAACACACTTTGGGCCCGGGTTAGTTTAATCCGATTAAACGAATTTTTCGTCGCGACATAATTAAATCCAATTTAATTAAATAATAATGCCTAGAAAAATTATTACGAAATTCGCTTACGAATTAATTCCAAATTAATTCATTCGCCCAAATTAAAATCTAATTTTAATTCCGCATTGAAATCCGATTTCAATTAATATATCCAATATATTATTTAATCAATTAATTCTAAATTAATCACATTCTCTCTTCTAGATGAATTTAATCCCAGATAAATGATTGCCGCAATTAATCCCATATTAATTTTATCTCTCATAATTAATCACATATTAATTCTGTTCGAGTCAAATGTCATTAATGAATCTTTGGGAAGTGACCCAAGAGATCCCTGGATATGTTGACAATAAATACGGTCATCAGACTATCCGAATGCGTGCTTACCCAGTACCATGTTCTTACCGATTTACAAGACATGGTTGGCTTCTAGCAAAGCACCGTGCCTACCCAATTCTCCTGAAATATTCAATGAAGAATATAAAATATGTATCAGACATAATATACAATGTATTGCGCAATACGATCCAGTATTAGATGTCACATGCTAGGCCTAGGGCTTGCTCTGTGTCTGCCCCGTACGAAGCATATATCGGATCCCGCGTAACTAGTCTCTGTAATCGGATAATCATAACCTAGTCATATTATCTAGATAGCTGCAACATTTAAGAGTACTAGTACTGTATCCTGCTTGATCATCATCTTCATATGACTGAAGTGATACTCCCATCTTGACATCACACCCAATACACTACGATTCTCAGTAAACCCAGAAGAGGCGTACACAGAACCTGTTAAAGCTCTGGACGACCAAAACCAAAGCAAACTGATTGTTGCAAGTATTAGCGATGCAAGTCTCAGGTTAATGATTACATACACCTACCCTGATTCAGATTCCCATAGACACATAATCATAATACCAATGGGACTACGAGGGGTCTATCCAGAGTGAAGCTGTTCCTGGTCCAACGGCTAACAGAACCTCTTATCACACTTGCATAAGTATCCAATACTTAAATATATGAGAACTATGCCGTTAAGCTTCCATAACACGCACAAGTTAATATTAGTCTATTCCGCATTATCGATGTCCAGTCTCGATAATACTACGACTAGGGATGTTTAATGATTAAACCGTTCATGGATTAATATTGTCTCTTATCTTTTAATCCGGTTTAACCATATGGACTTTTATCATTTATATATCCAAGTAATCCAATTACAAAATGATAAAATAGCAATTTCCTTTGTCACATAGTTAATTTGTACAAAAACACCATGTTCTTTACAAATAGTGATGCTATGAGTCATAATTGTCCAACATCATCCACATAGAACAATAAAATAATAAAGTCATTATTTCCAAACCTCTTGTAATATTTACAATGGTCTGAACTGCGTCTGTTATACCCAAGCAAAAAATGAAGGAATCAAATCTCTTATACCAAAATCTCGGCACATGTTTGAGACCATATAGAGATTTGTTCAACTTGTAAACCAAGTTCTCATTGTCTATTTCAGCAAAACCTTTTGATTGGAGCATATAAATTTTTCTTCAAGTTTTTAATGAAGAAATGCAGTGTTTACATCCAAGTGTTCCAAATGTAGGTTAAAAGTAGCACACATAGCCAGGACTTCTCTGACTGTTGTAAGTCGAACCACAGAGAAAATATCTCGTTGAAATCAATTCCTTCTTCTGAGCATATCCTTTCACCACCAATCATTCACAATACCGCTCCACTTGATCATTGTTATCTCGCTTGATCTTGTAGACCCATTTATTACCAATGGCTTTTCTTCCACGTGGTAATAGTACTAGATCCTATGTATTATTTCTGTGGAAAGCTTCTATTTTTTTCTTGCATTGCTGCCATCCATAAAGATGAATTTACTTCACTTGTAGCTTCATGGAAAGTAGATGGCTCTTCATCCTCTGTTAGAAGACAGTATGTAATGTTACTCTCCGTAAAATACTCTAAGTGCCACCCTGAAGGTCTTCTCTCTTGAGTTGATCGATGAACTTCAGAAGCTTCAAACGCAATTGGTTCTGGTACCTTGTGCTCTGGTGCTGCTTCAGAAGAATCTGAATTTTCTCGTTCTAGATTATTTTCCACAAGTATTGTTGTAGTCTTTGTACTTTCTTTTGAAGTGCTATCATTTCCTTCTTTATGCAGTTGTTCTTATGTAAATATCACATCCTCGTTGATGATGATCTTGTGGGTAGTGGGATCCCACAAGTGATACCCCTTTACTCCATCAACATAACCCAAGAAAATAAATTTTATAGATTTTGGATCTAGCTTTGTTCTTTCTTGAGCGTTGTACATCACATATACAGAACATCCAAAAAATATGAAGAGATGAGTAATCAGCTGGTTTTCCGCTCCACATCTCCATCGGTGTCTTCAAATCATTGGCATTTGATGGAGATCTATTTACAATATAACATGCTGTATGAACTGCTTCTGTCCAAAAGCATTTTGGTAGACTATTTTTGTCTGAGAAAAACTCTTACTTTTTCTAGTAGCATTCGATTCATCCTTTCTGCCACACCATTTTTTTGAGGAGTGTATGGTGTAGTAGTTTATCTTTTGATGACTTTTTGCCGACAATATGCATCAAAATCCTTGCTGTAATATTTTCCTTCATTATCCATCCTTAAACACTTGACTTTTTTCCCAATTTCTATTTCAATTTTTGCTTTGAAGTTTTTGAAAATTGGCATCACATCTGACTTGTTTTTGATCGGGTACACCCAACATCTTCTAGAAAGGTCATCAATAAATGATAGAAAATATTTTTCTTTCCCCAGAGATTGAACCAGTGCTTCCCAAATATTAGAGTGAATTAATTCTAAAATGGTTTTGCTCCGGGCACTTGACTTACTGAATTTTAGTCTGTTTTGCTTACTTATAACACAATGCTCACAAAACGGTAGACTAACTTCTTTCAAGCCTAGATGTAGCTTTGATTGACGAGAATATTTTTTTCATGTTCTGACATGTGGCATAGTTTATGGTGCAACAACATAGAAACTTCCTCTCCAGAATCTAGTGATGTTACCGATGCAATTGCTTCCTGAATCGAGTCTCCCAAGAGCATATATAAGTTTTCTGAGATCTTTTCAGCTTTCAAGATTCTAAGTACTCATTTCACCATTTTTAATACTCTATTTTCAACAACGGTCTTGTATCCTAGGTCATCTAGTTGTCAGACTGACATAAGATTTTTCTTCATTCCCACAATATGTCGAACATCTTGTACAGTGCAAATTGTACCATTGTACATCTTTTTTTTTGATAGCTCCAATCCCAATAATTTTCAATGAATGATCATTGCCTAGAAAAACTGATCCTCCAGAGGCAGGTTCATAATGACAAAACCATTCTCTCCTAGAGGTCATGTGCCATGTTACTGCAGAATCAACTAACCATGCATCACTAATCTGTTTTCTACTATCATTGAATACCATTGCTACTTCACTGTAAAGTGCGCCACCTTCTTGAGAAGTACTTGTAACACATCTTTGAGATTTTGTTGCAACATGAGTTTTTTCTATACCATTCTTTAGATTCCAATAATCTTTCTTGACGTGCCCTTTTTCCCATAGTTGTAGCATTTAACATTCTTCTTACTTTTTGATTTCGATCTGCCATGGTTTTGACTCCCACTTGAGCCACGTTCCGTTGATCTCCCACTTGCATCGCCAATGCTTCTACTTGTTGCGAACTAGATGATCGACCTTCTATATTTTTGCGTCTAGACGCTTCTTCTAGAGCAGCAGCTACAACTTCATCAAAACTAGATTACCAGTGACAACATTACTCGTCAAGTCAATGATAAATTGATCATACGAATCAGGCAGACTTTGAAGTACAATCTCCGTACGTTCATTTTCTGATATATACTATAATCCAACACTGTGAGTTGGGAAAATAGTGTATTCAAGTTGTTGATGTGATTCGTCATGGATGTGGTCTCACTCATTCGAAGCGTGTAAGGTCACATCTTCAAGAAGATATTGTTGTGTAGTGACTTGACCTCGTACAATTTGGTAAGTGCATCCCAAATATCTTTTCCAGTCTTCTTCTCTACAACAGCTGGATAACATAGAATCTGTTAAGGCTAGATGCAGGTTGCCTATAGCTTTGTCATGCATATCTTTCCATTTTTCATCAGTCATTCCATCTGGTCTCTCTCCAATTGCCACTAAGTAATTTTCTTTTCTCAAGATTGCTTTTATTTTAAGTTTCCATATGGAGAAGTTGCTCCCATTGAACTTCTCAATTTCGAACTTTCCTGACACATTTCTGATGACGATCAGCTTCTCACTTGAACCGACTTTTTACAATTTCATCATGAATAGTACCATATATGTGAATAGTATCGTCTACGTGAATAATACTAAATACATGAATTACCGAATATGTGAATAGTACAGTATATGTAAATAGTGCTGTATACGTGAATAGTACTATACCGTATATGTGAATAGTCTCTATGAACATTAACCCTGAACCTAAAGCTTTGATACCACTATTAGGGGATCGTGGGTTGAAGCTAGCACGCAAGTAAAGTGAAATTATGAATAATTATTAGTTTAAGAGGCTTTGCCTACCATATAACAGTATAATAATTAGAAGGCTTAGCCTACCATAAATCTTAACAATAAAATAAAATAGTGAGACACAAATTTAATGTCGTAAAACCCTCAATGTGAGGGAAACATCCACGAGCAAATGTAGAAGGATTTCACGATAGTGGAAAGAATTTTACAACTTCTTTCTAAACACAAGTAGTGAAAAATCTCACACTCTCTTAGAATATGAGAACTACAACTCTCTCACCAACTCTTAGGAAGAAATAATATTTTTCTCTATTAAATATAGATAATTTGCTTGAGAATGAAATGGAGAAAATAATGAAATGAAGCCTTTATTTATAGGCATGAGATTTATTGTGCAAATATCGAATTTTAATTTTTTTATTATTTTCTTTTATGCATGTGGGACCTACCCACAAATTTAATATATTTTTTCTTAATCATTTGCACCTTTTGGTGCAATGATTAACAAATATTGTTGGATTGTTACATAAATGACGCGGTAATGTAGGTAGATGTTTGCTATATGTAAAAGAAGAAGATCATATTAGTGATCACTATTGGGGATTACAAACAGTTTACTTGTTGGGTGGCAAATAAGTGTTCTATAAGTTAGGTTTGTTTTCTGTCATCTGTTTGTTCGTGATGAAGATAACATTTATGCGTTTTGTAGTATGAGTAAAATTCAAGTTCACCATACAAACCACATAGAGACCGCTTTGAGTTACTCTAGGATTAGCGATCAATATATCTATATTTACTACCATTTATCTTACATTTTAGGTTTTTTTTCGAGCTTTATAAATGTTTTGATGTGTTGAGTATGTTTTGTAGGTCCGGATCATAATACGACTGTTTGAAGATGAATGATCATTTGCCTCGATATTTGTCTCTGCCTGTAATTTTTTTATGATGTATGGTATGCTAGAAAAAAAAAACAAAAGAGAGAAAAAAAAAAGAAGAATAAGGAAAAAAAACAGATAAACCACCTATAACTTTTAAGGGTGAAGCTACCAATATGCGAGTATTATGACCACCAAAAGGAGAAACGCTACCTTAAAGGGTAGATGAGTCAAAAGAAGATAGAGTAGGGAAAAGTTGTACCATATTAAGTGCAAGTAAGCAGACACAGAGCATATTTGAGTATCTAGATTAGTTTGACCCATCAGATTCTAATTCTTATGACGAAATCACAATGTTGAATCACTTAGGAATCGAGCTGTGACCGAACCTTCACACACACACACACACACATTGTGAGTCCGATTTAGATAACTTATTTAAGAAATTGGATTTGAGTTGAGTTGAGCACTTTGAAGTTTTCTTTGATTTCGTTACTGGGCAATCTTTGAGGATAATGTTATGTATAACTCTCATGACTGTTTTATTTGTTTAGTTTTCTTTTTTGTTGCATTTGTGTGATTTTACATGTGTGTGTTGAAAAAATGTTTAAGGGTATCGTCGCTGTAAACCATCACGAGACTATAACTTGTTCATTATGGATGTCTAAGGGATTAAAGGCTTGTTGCATACGCTAAATGTAATTCGTCATCCCTACGAAAGTGGCTTAAGTTAATTTATTTAAGTTTTTTTTTTTGCTTGGGCTTGAGGACTAGTAAAATATTAAGTTGAAGTGGTATGATGACTGGTTAATATATCTATATTTACCGCCTCTTTATTTTGTATTTTATGGTTATTTCGAGCTTTTGAACTTCTTGATGTGTGTTGAGTGTGTTTTGTAGGTCTGAATCACAATACGACAAAGTCAGAATCATCGAGCGAAAATTTTGCAAAATCGAAGTGAAAACAGACAGTATTCTAAACTTAAAAGAGAATCACCACTCTCTCGGATAATATTTTCTTAAAAGAGTAGTATTCCAGTTTGCGGGTTGATATGTGTGATCAGTGCTTGAGACTGTGGCCACAGCGGAAGAATCATGTGAGATTCTTGGGTTAGCACGATTCATGACACTATCAACATCATACCTTTGACCATATGGGTAAACACTTTCCGTACCATAGGTCAATAAGTGGGGATACAGTGAGGTGAGAGACCGTATCATATGTAAATCGCATATAGAATGGGTATATATATCTTTCCTTCTCATTTGGAGGCCTTGGCATGTTGCTAGATGTCAACCTTGGTCATTGAAATCGAACGACCATCTGATCGGATGATAATTTATGTTCGATTAAATTATCACGATTCATTTCATGGCCAACTTGAGGGGAACCCAAAAGGTCACACACAACAAAGTCGAAATCAATGGTTAACAGTGCACAGTACAAATATAACAACATATATGATTGCTGTAGGAATTGTTCATAAATGGTTCAATGTGTTTAATTATTGAACATATCATTTATGAGGTTCCATAGTGGCTTAGGAATTGGTGAATGACGATGGGGGCACTTTGGGAATTTGAATAAAAAAAATACTATTCACGTGAATAATAATTTTTTTTATTTGTTTTGAATTCCAATTCGGCCCAAACTCTTTTTAGGGTTTTATAATCTCATTAAACCACTAAATTATGATCCAATGGCTAAGATTAAATTAGTTTTATCCCACATCGAATTCTTAATTAATTTTGGTGTCTTTGGTGCACTATATAAACCCAAAGAATTCTTCACAAATTTTTACACCAAACCTTTCATATCTTGGGTTTATATAAGTGAGCAACTCTAAAGTTTAAGAGTAAGCCACTGATTTTGAGGATCCTTAAGTCTAATTGACTAGAGGAACCTCGAGTTAAAAGTTTTGAGGTATTTGCCTAGGCTAGCACCAATGGCAAAATACCCGTGCACTCAAGGCGTAGTCTTGCCGTTGAGTTTTGGCTTTGGTGTGTGCATATTTGGAGGCCACACATTTGGGTGGCTCTTTCGAACGTGGAAGAGCTTGCTGAGTTCGAGAAAATCTTGTAGATTGGAGGGAGGACTGGAGGAGTCTTCGGTTCAAGTAAGTCTTTTTCTTTCTTTATTTTAATTAGAGTTCTTAATGATAGTTAGCATGTTTAGGTTATGTTCTTTGCATGTTTTATGAGTTTTATGCTTAGAATATATAGTAACATGCCTAGGCTTGTAGAATAATAAAAACAAATGGGTCTTGGGCAAAAGGAAAGCGGCATAATAATTTTAATTTTCCGCTGCGCACTCGCGGCCGCTTCCCAACAGTGGTATCACACGCGCCGTTTCTGTTTTGATTATTTCTCACTCGTTTGAACTCAAAATTGGGTGTTTAAAAGCTCGTTGGAAAGCAAACCCCTGAACTTAATTTTAGGCACAAGTTTTGCATGTTTGGTTAAGATTTGAATTGTGAAATTGCATTTAAAGTTCACGCGTCTGCAGAAAAACTTGTATAGTAAATTTATTTGAATAAAATAAAATGGAATATCATAATTAAATATTAATCAAAGTTATTTAATGCCTAAAATAATTCCAACATATTAAAACTCATATGCTTGATGATTCTATGTATGATTAGAATTGGCATGATTATTTTAGGGTGCAATCATCTAGAGACTTTCTAAGAAATAGAGAGTGTATTGCTTATCCCTTAGCTAATTAATTATTCCGTGATGAACTTAGAGATTTATTACCTTTAAGGCTAATAAATATAAATCACTTATTTATAATAAAAGACATTATAAAAGATACAAGTGGGGTGGGACCAAGGCGTTAATAAAACTTTCCAAACTAAAGTTAATTTAACCAAAGGTAATAATAGAGTTAGATAATGATTTGGTGTTCCTTCACTCACTACCTTTTTATAGCCAAAAGGAAAAGATGTGAAGACATCTAGATAATCATTTACTCAAAGCTTACCTTAAAGCATATTTAAAGTGTTGGACTAATTGGAGGATCTATTGTTTATTCCTGTCATCAAGGTAATAAGAGTCTAAGAGGTAAGGGTATTTAAGAGAGTTCGCTCCACCCTCCCTTTGGGGAATTTTCAATAGAGGAATCCATTTGACAGTTATTCATTAAACTGGCTAAAATCCTCAATAATAATTTAAGTCTAAAATTTACTCCCATTGTAACTATAGACCCAAAAGGCTTAAACCGTATTGGCAGGACTAGGCTTTACCAGACTGACCAATACCAATTTGTCCCTAAATCGTACTATTGACAATGGTTTGACTTTTCTGAGTCATAAGTGTTGGGGTTGGGGCTCAGAGCGCCAATTCCCGGTTGTATTTCATTATGAATACTACTGTAAAACGTTATTATTATGAATAATATATACAGTTTCTATAATATAATGTATCTTTTAATATGGTAAAGACTTAATGACCTTAGAATGACTAGTCATGATGCTGTTGCAAAAGCATCGCAACTGACATTGAGTAGTATCATGACGTTGTCATTCTCAAACAGTTCCTGGTCAAGGTTTACACTACTTGGTCAGTATAGTAAACCCGTTGAGACCGGTAATGTCGTATACTGGAATATATGATTCCAATGGTTTCTCAATTAATCATAAGTCTTGGAGACTAGTATAGACGTGTATGTGTTTATAGCGGATAAACACTGAACGACTCACCGAAGATTCTTAATGGAAAATACACCAACGTCAATAAGAATCTTATCAGGTTGAGTAGCACTTGTGATTATTTGACTTGAGATACCACTGTGGGTGCATGAGACATCTTCCACACTTAGATGGCAGTCACGTCACCGATCTATTTAGATCAGACCTCCGCCTATTCGTTGGGTGTGGATGGATCCTCAAGGTGTCCTGTGTGTATCGAGATATGATCCGTCAATTCTGTGTATCAGAGCATAGGTAGTCCATATGATTAGCAATCAGATAAAAAACCATGGGCCCGTGGTACAATTTAGAAGTTATTTGTAAATGTTCTTTTTGAGATTGCTAATAGAATAGTCGACTGGATAATCCCTATTGAGATTTGACGTTTACATCTATATCTGGGATATATCCGGATATCTGTGACGGAGGAATTATACATTTGCCATGACCTCGACCTATATGATTTAGCGAGTTTATCCGCGATTGTCATAATTTACGGGTGGATAAATTATGGACACGAAATTGGATTTCGTGACAGATATGCCTGAATCTAGAGAGTCTCACTAATGAAACATACTCGTAGAGCACTAGAGCAACAATTATAAGTAATGTTGATTATTTATAAAGTCATTTAAAGGTTAAACGCAAAATACATGTGTAGGGACCCGATAGTCATTTCCTTATTTTTTATGTATTTGTATTTAATATTAGATTAATTCGAATACACATTAATTAATTGTCAAATTGAGATATTTGACTAATATCATAAACATATATGTATTTGATATTTAATGTAAATATAATACATATATTTAATATATTTATATTTAAATAATTATTTAATTGGTAAATAATTAAATCAATTAAAAATATAAATATCCTAAGTTATGATATTTATTTTAATGACTTGAGTTGCCTTTGATGACTTGCTTTATTACATTAAATGGTTTAATGATTAAAGTAACAAGTTAATAAAGTAAACTTTAAATGAAACAAAAATCAAAATATCTAGATATTTTACTAGCAAATTTCGGCCAAGGCTAAATGTGTGCAAGTATATATTGTTTTGTTTCATTTAGGATTGATAACCTAATACACTTTATCAAAAACTCAATTGAAGAAAGAAAAAGAGCTTGAGAGAAAGAAAGGTAAAAACTAAGAAAAGCTTTGAATTTAGTAAGTATTTCCAACCTTCCATTAGAGAGAAAAATGTTCTTCTTCTTTGGGATTCACTTTGTGATGTTCTTGTGTATTTATATTCTTTATTCTTTGTATTTTGGTGGATGAAAGTTTGATAAGGGGTTGAGCATGTATAAAGTTGATAGGATGTTGCTAATAAGCTAGTTAGCATTCTTTTCATGGTTTTAGAACCTTGTTGCCGTTCTAGAGTTGTTGACCCACTCTTAAATGACCTAGATTTGTTCTATTGTTGTTTCATTGTGGTGAGGCTTGATTGTAATGGAAGAAACATGATTGAAGTGTTGGATTTAACCAATTTGGTCTAATTTGTCCAATTGAAGAAATTGAAATATTAGGGTTTAAGACCACTTCCAAATTTGGGGCTTTTCACTTATGTTGTGTATTTGGATGTTTATATGATACATATTAAATCTTATGTTGATTGGATTTCATTTGGATGTGTTTTGAACATTGAAATTGCAAAATGCACACTTTGGTGCTTCATTGAGGCTCGCGGCCTTGTGTCAAATTTTGGGATTTTTGTTGCCAATTGTATTTTGAAATTTGGGACATGTTAAATTCATATTAGAAATGATTTAGAATCATTCAAAATTATTTTGAACAATTTCGGACTAAAATGAATAAAATACAATGCTTAAGGGCAATTCGGTAAATCACATAAATTTGATTTATATTGTTTTATTTCATAATTTGATTATTGGATAAAATAAATAAAAAGTTTATTTTATTAATCTGAGAAAATTTTTTGAAATCCGAAAATTTGATTTCCCACTGTTCTGCTGCGTTACGGGTTTTCCGCAATAAAACCCTACAAAATGGTATCAGAGCAAGTCTGATTCTAGGCCCCCTAATATGATTAGCCCTTTAATTCAATTTTTAATCATGTTTTCTGAACTTTATACATGCATGTTTTAATCTAATTTGATTAGATTTAAGATGTATGACACTTAGCGGAAAATCCCTAATTAATAAGGTTTAAATGTAATTATGTATTTATTTTATGCATGTTATGTGTTCCGTCTTGTCAATACGGTTTATAAATATTTCTCCGTGACTACATTCGAGACCGTGGCTCTGCTGTGATGGTGTAGCCGATAGAGATTTATTTATACCGGATGTATATCAGATACTAGATAAATTCAAGCGAAAGCGGAATCCTGAACGTGCCCTAGCTGTCAGGGTTACGCAAGTAACTTGAGTTTATCATTGACTAGTTTAACCTTGGTACATCTCCTTGTGGGCCTGCCTTGGCAGCGACAACGAGAAACGACCAGGACCGGAAACCCAGGAGTCACTAGTGAGTGATTGACAAATGAGTTGTCTACCTGATGAATATACGTAGGCGAGACCGTGCCTCTGCTGTGAGCTGAAATATATTCACGGGATCCACCTTTCACTATTTGTATTTAATTTAATTTTTAAATCTTTATATTCTGTTGGGGATTACATTATTGCATGATTTAGTGGGAGAGTCATTTTTAGATTAAAAATCCATGATCTAGTTTATGCTTATGATATTATATGAAACTGCTTAAATTTTCGCTAATCGTTTTTCGTGATCTATATGATAGATTTGTGATGGCGGCACCATCCACTAATCAGTTTGCGCTTATGCTTGATGCGAACAAACTTAAAGATGCTGATAACTTCGCCAATTGGGATCTGGATTCGAGGATTGTCCTCGATTCCGAGAGGTTGGGATATGTTCTTGAGGTTCCACTGCCCCTTGCTATGGCAGAGGACGCTACACCGGAAGAACGAGAAGTCTTCCAAGCTTGGAAGGATGATGATTTAAGGGTTAAATCATACATCTTAAGTTCGCTTTCACCGGGACTCAAGAAACAATATTATGGCATGTTAGATGTCTATACTATGATGACACGATTGAGACAATCATTTGAGAACCAAGAACAAGTTGTTGTTCATAAGGTCGCAATGGAACTGTTCCATATGCGATTGGATGAGGGGTAAGCTGTTAGCCCACATGTTCTTCAGATGATCAATTTGATCGATCAACTGAGGCAATATAATCTCATTCTGAATGACATTCTCGATAGGAGTGTCATTCTTGGTTCGCTCCCAGCTTCTTATCGCCAGTTTGTGATGTATTTCAACATTAACGGGATTGTCTGCACCTACCAAGAGCTGCATAGGATGTTGCTCACGGCGGAAGAGGACCTCAAGAATGGAGTACCGACTCGCCCTTCCGAGACCTACTTCTCTTTCTGCTTCTTCCCAGACTTGGTCAAATAGAAAGAAGAAGAAAGGGAAGAAGAAGAAGGGTTTCGGTCCTCAACAATAGGCAAACATAGCAAAGCCCAAGAGGGCTTCTGAAGATAAATGCCATCACTGCAACAAGGTCGGGCACTAGAAAATGAACTGTCCTGACTACATTGCCCAGCTGAGGAGGGATAGAGCATCTACATCAGGTACATTTATTTTTCCAGTTATTGATTTATCTTTGGCTTGTGAAGCCGTTACATCCAATTGGATTTTAGATTCTGCTTGTCTCATTCACATTTGCAATTCGTTGCAGATGCTGAAGGAAAGTAGAAGACTGAAGCCTGGAGAGATGCAGTTACGATTCAGGAGTGGAGACTCTCTGGATGCAGTTGCAATGGGAGTATGCGAGATCTTATTACCGAATGTGACACTTTTGTTAAATGACTGTCATTTTGTACCAGGATTTGTAGCTAATATTATATCACTTTTTTATTGGATACAGAAGGCTTTCGTATTAATATTAAGATCTGTTCTTTGTATTTATATGATAAAAGTAATATTCAGATCCTTTGTTGTCCAAACCAGCATGGTCATTATACATTGCAAACTTCAAAAGATATTTTAAATACTGGAGTTAATAAACGTAGTTTACCTGTAATTAATAATACTGAACTTTGGCACATGCGACTAGGTCATATATGCGCTAAACGCCTTACCCAATTGGTTAGGAATGGTTTGATACCAGATCTCACCATTGAATCCTATCCAACTTGTGAATCGTCTATTCATGGTAAGATGACCAAAGCCCCATTTTCTGGTGTTGGACACCGCGCCACTGACTTACTGAAACTTGTACATTCTAATGTATTTGGTCCACTAAGTCAGACTGCTCACAGTGGTTATTCATACTTTGTTACCTTTACCGATGATCTGTCACGGTACGGTTATGTCTATTTGATGCGACATAAATCGGAAACCTTTGAAAAGTTCAAAGAGTTCCAAAATGAAGTAGAAAAACAAACTGGTCAATATATTAAATGCCTTCGATCCGATCGAGGCGGCGAATATATGACCAGTGATTTCATGGATTATATAAAGAAGAATGAGATTCTCGCTCAATATACTCCTCTAGGTACTACACAGCACAATGGAGTGTCTGAGAGGAGAAATAAGACTTTATTGGATATGGTCCGATCGATGTTGAGTTTCACAGATTTACCCTATTATTTATGGGGCTACTCTCTTTTAACAACTGCACATCTTTTGAATAAGATTCCTTCAAAATCTGTTCCTACGACTCCGTATGAGATATGGTTCGGTAGGAGACCAAATCTTAGTTACATTAAGGTTTGGGGTTGTCCTGCCTATTTCAGGGTGACTCAGCAAGATAAGCTTTCGCCTCGAGGCGAAAGTTTAGGTTTGTTGGATATCCTTCGAATATGAGGGGATATCTGTTTTATGATACCAAGCATCGAAATGTGTTCGTAGCTCGCTTCGTAAAATTTCTAGAAGTAGAATTTTTGTCAGAAGGTGGTAATCATAGACATGTTGAACTTGGTGAAGTCCAACCTGAAAACAACGAACCAATGGAGGAACCTAAAGTTCAAGTAGATGAAGGACCTTCAACACACACATTCTGTAGGTCAGAAAGGGTATCCAGGCCTCCTGAACGCTTGTATTTGATACAAGAAAAGAGTCTAGATGTTCTCTTAGTTGAAGAGACTGATCCTTTCACCTATGGAGAATCGATGTTGGACATCGACTCTGTGAAATGGCAAAGTGCCATGAAATCCGAGTTAGACTCAATGCATGAGAATCAAGTTTGGGACTTGGTTCCGCTTCCCGAAGGAATTGTTCCTGTCGGTTGTAAATGGGTTTACAAGAGGAAGCGCGGGCCTGACGGTAAGGTTGAGACTTATAAGGCCTTACTGGTAGCAAAAGGTTACACGCAACGACCTGGCGTCGACTATGATGAAACTTTTTCGCCAGTAGCAATGCTTAAGTCTATTCGGATTTTGCTTTCTATAGCTGCGTATCATGACTACGAGATTTGGAAAATGGATGTCAAAACAGCTTTTCTAAATGGATTTATTGATGAAGAAATCTATATGGAACAACAAAATCTATATGGAACAGCCGGAAGGTTTTGGATCTAGTGAAAACTCGTGTATGGTATGTAAGCTTAAGAAGTCCATTTATGGACTTAAACAAGCTTCACGAAGTTGTAATCTTCGATTCCACGAGATTATTAGATCGTTTGGTTTTCTCAAAAATTCTGAAGAATCCTGTGTGTATCAGAAGGCCAGTGGGAGCATGGTCGTATTTTTAGTCCTATATGTTGATGACATCCTAATCATTGGGAATGATTTAGGTATGTTACAAAGCGTCAAAGCGTACCTTTGTAAGAATTTCTCCATGAAAGACCTGGGACAAGCTTCCTATGTTTTAGGGATAAAACTCTATAGAGATAGACAAATGAGGCTGATTGGGTTATCCCAATCAACGTACATAGATAAGATCTTGGAACGGTATAATTTTGGTAACTGTAAGACAGAAACATACCGTTCAGACATGGTATTCATCTTTCAAAGAAGATGAGTCCACAAACAGAAGATGAGAAAGTTAATGTCTAACCAACCTTATGCTTCATGTTTGGGTAGCATAATGTATGATATGTTATGTACTAGGCCTGATATCAGTTTCGCTGTTAGAGTAACTAGCAGATATCAGTCCAATCCAGGTAATGACCATTGGAAGGCCATTAAAGATATCCTCAAGTATCTTAAAAGTACTAAGGATAAGTTAATAATTTATAGAGGAAATGAACTGCAAGTTAACGGGTATACGAATTCTGATTTTCAATCGGATCCCGATGATAGAAAGTCTACATCTAGATTCGTATTTACCCTTAACGGAGGTGCAGTTTGTTGGAAGAGTTCCAAACATGGATCAACATCAGATTCCACCACTGAGGCGGAATATATTGCAACTTCTGAAGCTGCAAAAGAGGTTGTGTGGATAATGAACTTTGTCACAGAATTGGGAGTTGTCCCAAGTATCGAGAATGCGATTCCGTTATACTGTGATAATACTGGAGCCATTGCACAAGTAAATGAACCGAGGCGCATCATAAGTCAAAGCATGTAGAACGCAAGTACCACATCATTTGAGAGATTATGTCGCGATGGGATATTGTCGTGTACAAGAGTGAAGATAATGTAGCAGACCCGCTGATGAAGGCCATACCTCCGAAGTTGTTTGATAAAAACGTGGAGTCAATGGGTATTAGATACAATCGTTATTGGCACTAGAGCAAGTGGGAGTTTTTGTTGGGGTTGGTTCTCAGAGTGCCAATTCCCGGTTGAATTACTTTATGAATACTAATGTAAAACATTATTATTATGAATAATATATGCAATTTCTATAATATAATGTATATTTTAATATGTTAAAGAAGTAATGACCTTAGAATGACTAGTCATTATGCTGTTGCAAAAGCGTCGCAACTGACATTGAGTATTATCATGACATTGTCATTCTCAGACAGTTCCTGGTCAAGGTTTACACTACTTGGTCAGTATAGTAAACCCGTTGAGACCGGTACATGTCGTATACTGGAATATATGATTCCAATGGTTTCTCAATTAACCATAAGTCTTGGAGACTAGTATAGACGTGTATGTGTTTATAGCGGATAAACACTGAACGACTCACCAAAGATTCTTAATGGATGGTACACCAACGTCAATAAGAATCTGATCGGGTTGAGTAGCACTTGTGATTCTTCGACTTGAGATACCACTGTGGGCGCATGAGACATCTTCCACAATTAGATGGCAATCACGTCACCGATCTATTTAGATCAGACATCCGCTTGTTCGTTAGGTGTGGTTAGATCCTCAAGGTGTCCTGTGTGTATCAAGATAGGATATGTCAGTTCTGTGTATCAGAGCATAGGTAGTCCATATGATTAGCAATCAGATAAAAACCATGGGCCAGTGGTACAATTTAGAGTTAGTTCTAAAAGTTCTTTTTGAGATTGCTAATAGAATAGTCGACTGGATAATCCCTATAGAGATTTGACGTTTACATCTATATCTCTGGATATATCCGGATATCTGTGACTGAGGAATTATACATTTTTCATGACCTCGACCTGTATGATTCAGCGAGTTTATCCATGATCGTCATAATTTACGGGTGGATAAATTATGGACACGAAATTGGATTTCGTGACGGATATGCCTGAATCTAGAGAGTCTCACTAATGAAACATACTCACTGAGCACTAGGGCAACAATTATAAGTAATGTTGATTATTTATAAAGTCGTTTAAAGGTTAAACGCAAAATACATGTGTAGGGACACGATAGTCATTTCCTTATTTTTGTATGTATTTGTATTTAATATTAGATTAATTCGAATACATATTAATTAATTGTCAAATTGAGATATTTGGTATGTATTTGATATTTAATGTAAATATAATACATATATTTAATATATTTGAATTTAAATAATTATTTAATTGCTAAATAATTAAATCAATTAAAAATATAAATATCCTAAGTTATGATATTTATTTTAATGACTTGAGTTGCCTTTTTTGACTCGGTTTATTACATTAAATGGTTTAATGATTAAAGTAACAAGTTAATAAAGCAAACTTTAAATGAAACAAAAATCAAAATATCTAGATATTATTACTAGCAATTTCGGCAAGGCTAAATGTGTGCAAGTATATATTATTTGTTTCATTTAGAGTTTGATAACCTAATACACTTTATCAAAAACTCCATTGAAGAAAGAAAAAGAAGCTTGAGAGAAAGAAAGGCAAAAACTAAGTAAAACTTGGAATTTAGTAAGTATTTCCAACCTTCCATTAGAGAGAAAAATGTTCCTCTTGTTGAGGGCTTCACTTTATGATGTTCTTGTGTTTTTCTATTCTTTATTATTTGTATTTTTGGTGGATGAAAGTTTGATAAAGGGGTTGAGCATGTATAAAGTTGATAGGATGTGTTAATAAGCTAGTTAGCATTCTTTTCATGGTTTTAGAACCTTGTTGCCATTCTAGAGTTGTTGACCCACTCTTAAATGACCTAGATTTGTTCTATAGCTGTTTTATTGTGGAGTGTTGGATTTAACCAATTTGGTATAATTTGTCCAATTTGAAGAAATTGAAAAATTAGGGTTTAAGACCACTTCCAAATTTAGGGATTTTCACTTATGTTGTGTATTTGGATGTTTATATGATACATATTAAATCTTATGTCGATTGGATTTCATTTGGATGTGTTTTGAACATTGAAATTGCAAAATGCACACTTTGGTGCTTCATTGAGGCTCACGGCCTTGGTGTCAAATTTTTTGATTTTTTTTGCTAATTGTATTTTGATATTTGGGACATGTTAAATTCATATTAGAAATGATTTAGAATCATTCAAAATTGTTTTGAACAATTTCGGACTAAAATGAATAAAATACAATGCTTAAGGGCAATTCGGTAAATTCGGTAAATTCACATAAATTTGTTTTATAGTGTTTTATTTCATAATTTGATTATTGGATAATAAAATAAACAAGTTTATTTATTAATCCGAGAAAAAGTTTTGAAATCGGAACATTTGATTTTCCACTCTTCCACTGCGTTACCGGTTTTTCGGAATAAAACCCCTACAATAAGACGCAGCGACCCTTAGGCGTGGTCTTATAACTTAGTGGCAAAGATTGGGTGTCCACAAGGACTAGCATAAGCTATGGCATGTTTGATTTCCCAACCCAATGATCAAGGAATTGTGATTTATATCATAAATTGTTTGGGAACCTACCTAATTATCATATTTTATAACGACCGGCCCTAGTCGGAGTTATGAAATGATGATAATGGGATCCTTGCCCATAAGAAATCCATCATATTGGGGTTTATGCGATTTGCTTAAAATTTTAAAACAATTGAGTGGGAGCAACTTCATAATATTAAAAGCCCATGTTATTATGAAACATTAATGAAAACATATTCCTAATTTTAACATTTTCTCTTAATAGGTGGGTAAAAATATTTCACAACCATTCAAATGGCAGACAGAGTATCATTTCGTTCCATCCTTGATGAGCATAAGCTCAAAGGGGACAACTACAATGACTGGTTTAGAAACCTTAAAATTGTCTTACGGCAAGAAAAGATTTTCTATGTTCTTGAAAGACCATTTCCCCTGAACCCGCAGAAGATGCTGACTAAGATACATTTAATGCTTGGAAGAAACACATCGATAATGATGAGCAAGCAGTTTGAATAATGCTTGTCTCTATGTCAGACGAACTTCAGAAATCTCACGAAGATATGGATGCTCAAACCATCATCTTTCACTTGAAGGAGTTGTATGCAACTTCCGTTCATACCGTGAGATTCCAAGTGTCATGTGTCTTATTCAAAAAAAAAAAAGGAAGGATCTGTTAGTGGACATGTGCTTAAGATGATTGGCCACATTGAAAAATTGGCCAACCTTGGGTTCATCATGGATCATGAGATAGGTCACGATCTAATTCTTCAATGCTTACCAAAATAATTCTCTAAATTTATTATGCAGTTTCATCTGTCTGATAAAGAAGCTACTTTAGTAGAATTTCACAACCTGATAAAGCAAGCAGAGAAGGACTTGAAACCGGAGCTTAAAACCTCCGTCATGCTTACGGGTACGGACCTGAAGCCACGAGGTCCAAAGAAAAATAAGGGCAAGGCCATGGCTCTAAATCACCTAAAGCCCAATGGTAAGGTGGATAAGAAAAAAGGAAATGGGAAATGTTTCTCTTGTGGAAAGAAGGGTCATTGGAAGAAAGACTGCAGATCCTTGAAAGCCAAGGAAGCTAGGGAAGCCCAAGTGGCCAAGAAGCCCAATGTTTTAGGTATGTTGTATATGATTAAACTATATTCTCAAAAACTCTGAACCTTATACATGGGTGCTTGACACTGGTTGTCGGACTCATTTGTGTAACAATATGCAGGGCCTGAGAAATAGTAGGAGACTCCGTCATGAGAAGGTTGACTTACGCATGGGTAATGGAGCAAGGCTGACTGCATTGTGCGTGGGGACTTATTCATTAGTTTTGCCGAATGGTTTAGTTTTAGAGTTAGAAGATTGTGTTTATGTACCTTCTATAGTAAAGAACATCATTTCAATTTCTTCTTTATGTAATAAAGGCTTTTCATGCCTAATAAGTTGTAATGAATGTTCTATTTATTTCAATGAAATAAAATATGGAGATGGTATTTTGAATAATGGTATCTATGTCTTACAAACTAACAAAGAATGTTCAACCTCTAATATATACAACGTTAACTCGAACAATCTCAATGAATCACTTCTATGGCACAATCGTTTAGGTTATTTCAATGAAACAAGATTAACTAAGCTACATAAGGATGAGTGTTTCAAACCCTTCAAATATAACGAGTCTTGTTTACTTGGTAAAATAACCAAATTACCCTTCAAAGGTAAAGGACAGCGTGCAGGGGAGACATTAGAACTCATACACTCTGACGTATGCGGACCAATGTCAGTCACCGCTAGAGGTGGATTCTCCTACTTCATTACCTTTATCGATGATCATTCGCGATATGGGTATATGTACCTTATGCGGTACAAATCTGAAGCCTTTGAGAAATTCAAAGACTTCAAGGCTGAAGTACAAATCGAGGCCGATGAACAAGAAGTGACCTTGACTTTGGCCAACAAATCACAACTTGCCCAAGTCGTACGATATGGAACAAAGCCTTCATGATTCAAACACATCCGTGATGGATAAAGATCTTGACTTTGGCCAACAAACCAATGCCAATCTTGGATCTTGAGAGAGAATCACTCGATGGAAGGAAAAACGCTTAATATGAAATTAAGGTTTTTGTCGCGATTTGGAAACCATTTTATTATCTTTAATTAGGTCTCATCATACACCCTTAAGCATGCATTCTAAAAGCATAATAAGGCGCGGATAAAATAATAATGATATTCGGATGAATATATAACAAACTTGTTCATAGAACAATTCTCTCCATTTCCTCTCTCCCGCTAGCACTATTCATACTTCTACCCAATTACATAATACTTCTAAAGAAACCTCATTTACATTGAGGGGAATAGGTGAGAAGAGAAATACAATGAGAAAAGAGGTAATAGGCTGGACACGCATGTCCAATTTAATAAATTCTAATTTATTACAACAATTTCCAAAATTGCCCTCACCCTTCTAATATCCATCTGATATACATTATTCATACATACATCCAAGTATTCACACAAAGCATGTTATCAATCAATCTAATCCAATTAATTAATCTTTGATTAATGACCATCCAATGTTCAAACAAAAATTTGATTTGCCCGAGTCCAACTCGTTTAAGAATAAATACCCAAAGTAAGTATTCTTGAATTATATCGAACTATAATTTTAAATTCAATTTAAATTATATTCAATACTAATTCATATTTAATTCCAAATTAAATAATTACACTTTCAATAGTGCCATTTAGACTTGGATTCCAAATCCAATATTTATGGGTCTCAAAGGCCCAATTAGTATCCAATATTAT
>SKCR01054498.1:0-28284 GCA_019454045.1 Zanthoxylum bungeanum | reverse complement strand
AAGGTCGGACATTTGCTCCTCCATTTGCTCGGCTTCTTTCTCCACATTTTCTTCACAGATGTATTTTAGGATTTCCGCATTCAATTCTTCGTCTGTCATCTGTGAAATGCATGCTCCAAAAGTGTCAACCTAAGGATGTAAAGAGATGTCAGATTTAAGGTCTTCATCCTCTGAGGTTGATGTGATTCGCTCAGGTAGATCTTCTTCAAACATCTGTGTAGTGGAAGTTCCAAAATCTTCATTTTGAGGATACATAATTTCAACCTCAATTTTTGTTGGCACAAACAGCTCTGTTTCTTCATCTTCGTCAGAATCCGAATAATAAAAATCAAACATAGACCTTGTCGGTTCGGGTTTTTTGAACTGATACCTCTGGTTCCTGATACTGCTCAGCATCCTCATCTGTTAAGGTGTCATCGTGAAATGCTTGGTACTCGAAGGCTTCATCAGTGTCATCTGAAATGGTCTTTGAGGTATGTAGCTCTGGTTTTCTGTTAATTGTCTTATTTGATCTGTCATCCTCTGAATGGATGCTGATTGTCTCTGAATACTTTCGAGTTGATTCTGGAATGTTTCAAGCATTGTATCCAACTTTTCATCTCGTTTCTTGAACAAATCTTTGAGCATGTCAATCATCTGATCTTCTTCTGATGGTTCTGATTGTTGATGAAGATCGTAGGTAGATGGTGGATAAGATGGAAAATGTGGTTCTGTGAAATATGCTGGTGTAGACACTGCATTTTTGTATGTAAGTCCCTATGATGAGTCTCATTTAGAGGCACTACCTTTTAAGTCGCGGGAAACGGACGTCGGAAGGGAAAAAGTCAGAAATCAGTATTTTATCGGATTTTATTCGCTTGCTTAGCTCCGGGTTCGCTTGTTGGACTTCCATTTTAAAACATCATTCGCCCAAAGAAGACCACCCACACGCCCAAGCCCAATAAAACGCATCCAAAAATAACAAAACACATATTTAACATATGCTGAAATTAAAACAAATCAAATAAAATATAAATAATCACATACCTAATCAAAACAAATCAAATATATGATCTTACTAATCAAGCCAAATCTTGTCCCTAATTAAATAGATGCTTTCCTTGTGTGACACTAATAAAATATATCCCCCATAATTACACAAATCTCATTCCTATTCAAACAAAGATGAACCCTAGCCTTCACTATAAAAATAACACAAAACCCTAAACTCCATTGGCTCTCCATTCTCACGGTAATACAACTTAAAAAACAAAGAAACCCTACTCACAAGCTCTCGGTCCCCCCTATCTCTCAAAAACCAAACACAAAAAAATAACCTTCAACGCATTCCATCTCTCCCGGAAACCCTACAAGCCCTCTCCACACTCATCAACAGAACCAAAACCCATAACCCTTCAACCAGACACCTCTCGTCAACCCACGTCCCACTTTCAACGAGAACGCAGCCCTCAAGCATCAAACACGCAGCCCTCACTCACACACGTCAACAACCCCATGCATGCAGCTCCCACATGAAAACAGATCACGCCCCCTAAGCAAAGTCAACAAACTGCACGCGCAACAGCCCCTTAGCAGCCCTCTTCACCGACCAAACAAATCACCAAATTAAGCCACAAAAAACCTGCCCCACTGATCAAGACAAACACAATTAAACAACCAAAAAACCAAAAACATGTAGCCCACAAACAAAGCCACAATCGACACACATAACTGACCAAAATAAAGCCAAATCTGACCGAAAACACAACCTGAAACTGCCCTGTAAACAGTCCCAAACTGTACCCCAAAACCCGCAAACTATCCACCGTAAACTACATTCTAAAGTACCTTAAACTACCACAGAAATAGCCTTAAACAGCAACCCAATTCACGCCAGAAACAACATCAAAAACTGCCCCAAAACAGTGAAAAATTGCAGCCTCAATACCTTTAAAGAATCACAAAAACAATCCCTTAATGCAGCAAAAATAGTGACCATAAAATACAACCAAAACAGCAGTGAAACAGAGTGAAAACAGCAGCCCGAGCAGCGAGGCAATGAAGAGAAACAACGAACCAGTGAACCGGAGGAGTTACGGAGCATCAACCCTTCCGACGGATGTGTAACGCACTTCCGAAAGACGACTTAAGAGGTTTGACCTAAGGGCACCCTTCTTATTTATTCTCATTTTTTGTAGTTTATTAGAATTCCCTCGCATGAGAGTCGTTTATTGATACATGTTGTGGTCCTTGAATGAATGGAATATGTGTTCTCTCCTGTGGTATATCGGATGGAAACCCAGACGTAAATTCTGTAGCCGAATCTGAATGGACGGTAGTACGGTCTGTACTTAGGAAACAACTCCACATACCACTTGAGCAAACGACATATATTTCACTTTATTTTATCTTGTTTGTCTATTATTTGTATTTTACATTCCGCCATTTACTTTTTGTACGTTATTTGTTTGTGTATTGATGATGTAGTGCGCATGGGCAAAATCGAGTTGGATTAAAGGTCCTCCGTTTTGAGGAATGAAAAGCCTAAGGGCTACATTTGCCATGACGTTTTGCCACACCGGACGAAGTATGTTTGATTGAATGTGAGATATGTTTAATCAGACATTGTGCATTTGATTATCTATGTATCTGTTTGCGTCGTTTCAGATGCCATCAGGTCTTGTCCTGTTCGAACGCGTTCTCGAACGCTATATGAACATGAACAGTCTGTTTACCGTTTGAACGCTTTTACGAAAACTACTCGAATGCGCATGCATTTTGTTTTATCATGCATCAGGTCTTGTCCCGTTCGATCACGTTCTCGAACTCTATACGAACGCGGACATTCTGTTTACCGTTCGAACGCGTTTACGAACGCTACTCGAACACGCACACATTTTGTTTTATCATGCATAAGGTCTTATCCCGTTCGAACGTGTTCTCGAACGCTATACGAACGCGAACATTCTGTTTACCGTTCGAAAGCGTTTTCAAACGCTACACGAACGCACATACACTGAACCGATTCATTTTCATCACATTTCATGCATGTTCACTTTTTTGGTGATTTCTCTTGCGTTACGTAATTAATCATATCATTATATTATTGACACTTTTACTGTTATTATTTATTTATATTCCCGCATTTATCTACTTAATGTGTTCGTGAGATTGTGTCCAAGCATGATTTGGTTATTTTCTTTCGCAATAGGATTTCAATTTACGTTTATGTTTAGGTTGTTATTTATTTTTCGTGTTTGATAATTCAACATGTTCATGAGATTATTGTGTGATATCGTATGTTTGCCGTTATGATGATTTACTTTTATGAATGCGAACTAGATATAGGTTATTCTTGAATATATATGTTGCGTAGGCTCGGTTAAGTTATTGCACAAATCATGTCATTACAAGTGGCATAAGTAAGGGACCATTCCGAACCCAACGGTTTGAGATCTTCCCTTGAGAGGGGTGAGTGCGGCCTTAAATCATTTTCCTGGTTCACACCGGGTGGCGACTCCAATTTATTTCTCCAGTGTAGTCCCCCGTGGGCTACTCCGTACTCCCGATCGGGCCGTGAGCCCAGGACAACGTCGCCGATTTTTGTGTCCTACAGTCTGGCGACTCCACTGGGGATAGAGAATCGGCCCCGAAATAATGTCTTGTAATGATTGTGATTTATGTTTTAGTTAACCGTGTCTATAGTGGGTTAAGAGGGTTTATGGCTACCCCCACCCGACAGGTATATGTCTATCCTGTAAGGAAATCTATTAAAGGGTTATCTATCCTCAAGGAAGATCTTGGGCTATTGAATCTAAGGCTGAAACCTAAAATCCTTATGTCTAGTTCATTTTAAGTTTACCACATCAATCTTATTGGTGATCAGACAACAAGAAGCATTAAGCTTAAGACTCGATAAACAAACTAAAGAATTACCAATAAAAAGAAAATCAATTATTAAGTGTGAATATTGTGTTTCATCACTTCCCTAAAATAAAAATAAAATGCTGGGGTTAGAGGATCCACATTTAATATTTCTTATCTAGGAATCTCACTTATTATAATATATAAATTATTTTCTGTTCTGCTTTCTCAGGAATTAATAATGTTGATGGTGTTTTCAGGCACTATGATATCTAAAGCAGCACGACGAGGATAGAAGGGTAATTCCCTTCTTGGGTGAAATCATTAAAGCCAAACCGACCCCCTTTTGCAAAAAGAGAACAAGCACCTTGCGGCTTCAGACCGACCACACAGATAAAGACCGAGCACTTTATTACCGGTAACCGAGCACTTGGGTTCAGATAACCGGGCACTAACAGGTCGACAACAGCATTCTCAATACAAAGGACTATCATGACCGACCTCATTCAGACCGACCAGATGGCGAGATATGTTCAAGAAGATGACACCTCATTCTTGCGGATAAGATAAACAAGTTATCCCCATTTCACGAGGAAAAACAATGAGTCAGTATCCAAAAAGGAATAGGAAAAGTGGAGGCAACATTGGATCATGGAATCCTTACAAGAGGAGGAGACTGATTCAACAAGGAATTCTTATACATATAGGAGTCTGATTTCTGTACTATTATAAATAGGAGGGCAGAGTATGTGTAAAGGCATCAGAATCAAACTTGGGAAAAACACAGGGTTCACGAGTTTCAGTAATAAAACTATAGTCCTGTTTGCGCCCGTGGACGTAGGTCGGACAAAAATCCACCGAACCACGTTAAAACTCTTTGTTTGATTGGTGTCTTGTCTATCTTCTGCTAAATTTGCTTTTGGTCCCCCATAACCAAACAAATTCACTATTGAAGGAGGATTACCTCGGGAGTAATATTCCCATATTGCCCTGAGAACAAAATCCACCGTCAATAGTTGGCGCCGTCTGTGGGGAACCAACAAAAAGCAACTCGCGTACTAAGACAATGGCGGAAGGCGGAAACCACCAATCATCAGGGAGCTCGGCTACAGATTGGATGGAGAAGATCGAGGAGAACCTAAGGAAAGAAAGGGAGGAAAACCAAACTCTGCTAAAAACCATAGTAGACCGGTTAGAAAAGATAGAAGGAGCGCACAACGGAAAATTCGAGACCGGGACTAGCCGACGAAGGAATGAAATAGCAGAAGGAAAAAGAATTATTGATACAAGTCAGGACGACAGACCCCGGAGGAGGGGCCCCTACAGGGTAAGATCTGTGGTGGTGCAGAAAGATTCCCAGACTGAGGACATGTGGGAGGAAGAGGATGACAAATCGTCACCAGACTCCTCCTACGATAGCCCTCACAACACCCGAAGAAGAGGGAAAGAATATGACGAAAAGGTACGGGAAGATACCGAGCCTGAGAAGCACCACTCCCAAGATAACAAAAAGAAAGGAAACCGCAGGAGGCGGCATGGAACCAAAGACAGTAGCATGAAATCTTGGTTACGGGAGGAGCTAACCAAATGGGGAGTATGCCCCAATACAGACATAGGAGATGCCCGGGACGGTAAAGACGAGTCCCCCCTCACAGAAGAAATAAGGTCAGAAAAATTCCCAAAAAGATTCAGCATGCCAACCATGGCGCCATACAAGGGCCATACCGATCCCAAAACCCACATCGAAAGCTTCGTCCTACTAATGGAGGTACAAGGGGTAACAGGGGACGCCATTTGCAAAGTATTCCCCTTAACTCTAGCCTGACCGGCCATCCTATGGTATAGAAGCCTAGCCCCAAGAAGCATCAGCAGCTTCACATAACTCAGAAAGTCATTCATACGGCACTTCAAGGGGGCTTGTGTCCCCAGAAAGACAATTGGAGAACTAAGACTCATGAAACAGGGAGACGATAAACCTTTAAAAATATTTATTGAAAGATACCACAATATGGTACTCGAAGTCGGAGGGTATGAATCCCCCGAGGCCCTGGAAAGCTTGAAGGGAGCATTGAAATTCGGGAGGCTATGGACCCACCTAAGGATCCAAGACACCCCGGACTACGCAACCGCCCTGGAGGTGGCCCGAAAATTCGTCTTATTAGAAAACGAGGAGAAAATATCCCGAAAAGGGAACACCATCAGAGAAAGAACCACAAGGGAGGGTGCCCCCCGCCGTGTAGAAAGAGAATCCAGAAGACCACCCCCAAAGCACAAGGAGTTCAAACCACTGCACCGAGACAACCAAGAGAGAAGGGCGCCGACCCAAGTAAACCATGTGGTCGGGGAAGATGCATATATTCCCCTAAAGAAACCACTGGGACAAATTGTCATGGAGATCCAAGGGAAAGGCCTCTTATTAGAACCCGACCAAAGAAGATTTCCCCCGGACAAGAGGAACCAAAATGCTTATTGCATACACCACAACTCCAGAGGACATGCAATATACGGGTGTAAAGATCTGCGGGAACAGATGAAAGACCTATCACGAAACGGATATTTGAACAAATACATTGACCACGAAGTTATGACGGCCAGACAAAAAGCACGTGACCGCAAAATCAATATCATCGCAGGAGGGAGAACATTGGCCGGAAACTCTAACCGGTCAAGGAAAGACTACAGCAGAACTCGAAGACCGGACGTCCTAGAAACAGAGCAGGTCACAGGGCCCCAGGGAAGCCGGTCGGTACCGATAATGTTTACCGATGAGGATACCCGAGGGGTAAGTTTCCCTCATGACGATGCGTTGATAATCAAGGCAGTAATCAGCGGGACAGAAGTGGACAGAATCCTAGTGGACCCCGGAAGCGCAGTTGACATAATTTCCAGAGAAACACTGGACGACCTAGGGGTGGAGTACGCAACCCTGACCAACGATAACACTCCCCTATACGGTTTTGGAGGAGCAGCCGTCATCCCACTGGGAATGATACAGTTGGCAATGACTGTCGGGACATATCCCCGGACCCGGACAATCATGACAGACTTCACTGTAGTGGACTGCATGAGCAGCTACCAAGCTATTATCAGGCGACCTTTCATGATGAAAACAAAAGCCGCAATGTCCTGCTACCACCTAAAACTGAAATTCCCCACCCGGGAGGGGATCAGAATCGTATGCGGAAGCCAGAAAATAGCTCGCAGCTGCTTCGCAACCCTCTCACGAGAGACTCTCTGCATCAAAGAAGATACCCGAAAATGACAAAGAAACCTGGGTGAAGAAGAAGAAGACAGAAGCCCCAGACCTCGGCCAAACAAAAATGCCCGACTCGCTGCAGCTGAGGAGACAGAAGAAATAGAACTTTACAGGCCAGGGAAAAGAATAAAGATAGGGGGAGGCCTAAGTAAGTCTCTACGACAAGATCTACTAGAATGCCTGAAAGAATACCCGGACGTCTTTGCCTGGAGATACGATGACATGCCTGGGATTGACCCAAGATTCATCAATCACCGCCTAGCAGTAGATCCATCACGCAAGCCGGTCAGGCAAGAGAGAAGGAACTTCAATCAAGAAATGAGTAAAGCAATAGCAGCAGAGGTCGAGAAATTACTAAAGGCAGGTCTCATCAGGGAGGCAAGATACCCAGATTGGGTATCAAACGTAGTGTTGGTCAGAAAAAACAATGGCAAGTGGCGAATGTGTGTCGATTTCACCAACCTGAACAGGGCATGCCCAAAGGACAGCTTCCCTTTGCCGAACATAGACCAGCTAGTGGACGCCACAGCTTGTCAGGGATTGCTGAGCTTCATGGATGCTTTCTCCGGATACAACCAGGTCAAAATGTGCCCTACAGACGAAAAGAAGACAACTTTCATCACAGATCAAGGACTTTACTGATATAAAGTAATGCCCTTCGGGCTAAAGAATGCTGGAGCAACCTTTCAAAGGTTGGTAAACAAGGTTTTTAAACCACTCATCGGCACTACAATGCTAGTTTACGTCGATGACATGATAACAATGTCGAAAGAACCAAGCAATCACATGGCCGACCTAAAAAAGACCTTCGAGCTATTAAGGAAGCACAACCTGAAACTCAATCCAGAAAAATGTACCTTCGGGGTAGCCTCAGGAAAGTTTTTGGGCTACATGGTGAGCGCCCGAGGTATCGAAGCAAACCCACAGAAGATCCAGGCAATACTCAGCCTAAAGTCCCCCAAGACAGTAAAAGAAATACAAAGTCTGACCGGTAGAGTGGCTGCGCTCAATCGGTTCATATCACGAGCAACTGACAAATGCCACCCTTTCTTCAAGGTGATCCAAAGAGCAAAAAAGGATATCGACTGGACGCCAGAGTGCGAAGAAGCCTTCCAACAGTTGAAGCAGTATCTAGTACAGCCTCCACTCCTGGCAAAACCACTCCCGGGGGAAACATTATATTTATACCTGGCCGTTTCGGAACGAGCAGTAAGTTCGGTACTGATACAAGAAACCGACAAGGTCCAGAAACCTGTTTACTACATCAGCAAAGCCCTTCTAGACGCCGAAACCCGATATCCAGTACATGAACTGGTCGCCCTTTCATTGATCACGGCAGCTCGGAAATTACGGCCTTACTTCCAGGCCCATCCTATCAGGGTCTACACCGATCACCCCCTAAAACAAATTCTGCAGCGGCCGGAAGTTTCCGGCAGACTAGTAAAATGGTCGGTAGAGCTAAGTGAACACGACATCACCTACCTCCCGAGAGCAGCAGTGAAAGGACAAGCCTTGGCGGATTTTGTCGCCAAATTTACCGAACCCCAGATCCTGACCATAGAAGAAGACAAATGGGAGATGTCTGTAGACGGTTCCGCCAGCACACAAGGCAATAGCGCATGAATCATCCTAAAAAACAACAAAGGAGAAGAAATCATGCTCGCCCTGAAATTCGCTTTCATAGCAACCAACAATGAAGCAGAATATGAAGCAATACTGGGCGGTTTGAGACTATGCACGGTACTGGGGATCCGAGATGTGGTAGTAAGGAGTGACTCGCAGTTAGCCATTCAGTAATTAAAGGGAGCATTTCAAGCCAAAGAACCTAGCATGATGGCCTATCTGACCGAAGTACGAAAATTAACAGGGAAGATGATGGATGTACGCTTCGAACAAATCTCCCGAGAAGAAAATTGTGAGGCAGACTCCCTGGCTCGGCTCGCCTCCTCAACAAAAGCCGAGCACCCCAGAATAATCCCTTTGATTTACATCCGGGAAAGAAGCGTGGGGGAATCCGAAGTAGATGTTCTAGATAAAGAAAGCAAAACATCATGGATGCAACCCATCAGAAAATATCTGGAGACAGGAGAAACACCGGGAGACAAAAAAGAAGCCAGAAAGTTAAGATACAAAAGCACCAGATTCTCCCTAATCAACGGGGTACTTTACCGAAGAGGTTACTTAGTCCCCCTCTTGAGATGTCTAGCGGAAGAAGAGGCAAATTATGTGCTCAAGGAGATACATACGGGCATTTGCGGAAGCCACGGCGGGGGTCGCTCAATCGCTTTCAAAGCCCTAAGACAAGGTTTTTACTGGCCATCCATACACCAGGACGGCATAGAAGTGGCTCGCAAGTGCGAGGGATGTCAGAAAAATGCAAATCTCCACCACCAACCAGCAGAGCAGTTACCTACACTGCTCAGTCCATGGCCGTTCGCCCAGTGGGGACTAGACATCATTGGACCAATGCCACGAGGGAAAGGACAGGCAAAATACGCCATCGTGGCTATAGACTATTTCACCAAGTGGGTGGAAGCATAGCCATTATCCGCCATAACGGAAAAGAAAGCCATTGAATTCCTAAGAAAAAATATCGTTTGCCGATTTGGAATTCCCCGAGCCATCATCACTGACAACGGGAAGCAGTTTGATAGCAAAGGCTTTAGAAAAATCTGCGAGGACCTCCAGATCGCCCTAAGATTCGCTACACCAGCCCATCCCAAGTCAAACGGACAGGTCGAGGCGACGAACAAGACCATCAAAGCTAACCTGAAAGCTCGACTCGGATCCAGCAAAGGCCTATAGGTCGAGGAATTACCAGAAGTACTGTGGGCACACCGGACAACCTATAAAGACTCCACAGGAGAAACCCCGTTCTCCTTAGCATACAGATATGAAGCTGTCATCCCAGCAGAAATCGGGGTGACCTCCCACAGGGTCCAACACTACGAGAGCGAACAGAATGAAGGACTTATCAGAAACCACCTCGACCTGATCGAAGAGAAGAGAGAGAGATCGGCCATAAAAATAGCAATCTACCAACAAAGGATGGCCCGCTTCTACAATAAAAGGATTCGAACACGCACCTTCATCCCGGGCGACCTGGTCCTAAGAAGGGTCACCCTAAATACCCGAAGGCCAGAGGAAGGCTCGCTGGGTGCCAAATGGGAGGGGCCCTACAAGGTGCCGAGACCAGATGGGAAGTAGCCTCCCTAATATCCTTCCCGAGGTCATCAACCCCCAGAATCACGGAGCATTTTAATTTCTTGGAAGGGCCCCCCTGCCGAGCTGGAGCTCCTCTGCCCGGAGCCTCCTCCTCTTCCAATTCCCGCCCCAGCTGAGTATCCACAGCTCCAAATTGACGCTTCCTTCTCCTGGAAGGTTTTTGAGGGCTATCAAGACGGGTAGCACCCATTGAAGGCACCCCAGAAAAGGAAGATGGGCCCTGAAAGCCCGGCCTTTCCACCCCCTCAGCCACCCTTTTAGCCTCAGAAGATTCAGGCCGCTTCCGGGGGGTGCTAGCTCCACCAGGACTAGTTTTCTTTGAAGCACCGACCAACTTCTCAAGATACTTCGGCCTTTTCGACATGCCTGCAAAAAAGCAAAGACAAAAGGAGAAATCAGAACCTTAGCATACCAAAAAGAAAGAACATAAATGACATGCTCGGAAAACCTAGGAGTTAGTTAAACAAACAGTAACAGATCTACCTATCCGACCCGAGACTTTTGGAGGAGCAACCTGAATCAGGCCGGACTCAGCAAAGGCCATATCATTTATCAACTCCCTCCAAAGACTGGCATACCGCCGAGCCCAGAATACCCGCTTCCGGACCTGGTGGGAAACCTTGGGAGCATCCCTCCAGCAGGCTAAGAAAAAAAAAAGGATAAGAATCCAAACATAAAACGCTAAGGGAAGAGAAGCTAAAAGTCAATCTCCTAACCTCCCGCTCTAAAGATATCCGGTACCAGGATCTCCCCATCATCCGACCTCAGGGTCCGTCCCCAATCTCCAGTTTCCCAGAACCATAGATCCTTGAAGTTCTTATTGGAGTCAGAGAGCTTCTGGACGACGTTTAACGAACTGTCGTAAGCAGAGAGGTAGTACGACCGGCGGACCAGAACCGATGAGCTTGGGTTGGCTTCACCGATACAACCTCTTCACCTCTTCAAAGGAAGGTTCACCAAGTCCCGCCCGGTGCCAAGCTACATATAACCCGGCTAAAATCCTCCAACTATTTTAACTCAACTGACAGGGGGCGATCTCCATCTCGGCCAACATCCAGGAAAAATAGGGTTGAATCGGCAGCTGTAGTCCACACTCAAAGAAAACGGGAAGAAGTTCCACCGAGCCCTTATCAGGTTGACTAGCACGATCCATCGGTCCGGGAACTTCAAGGTCAATGTCTATTGGAATATCATATCATTCCCGCAGCAACGCTAGATCGTCTTCAGTTATCTTGGAAGGCCGATTCATATCCAGAGCCGAGCTGTCAAGTTCACTGGGCTCTGGATCCCTCCGAGGGACCCTCTGGTGGTAAGTATCATGCTCAACTTCAGAAGGGGTAGGGGTAGTATCAAGGTCTTCCAACTGGGTGCCCCCGAGCCCGAGGAGAGCTCTTCAGCAAGGGGAGTTGAGGTTTTAACAGGGTTTTCAGGGGAAGAACTGTTGTCAGACATCCCTGACAATCTGAAATACAGAAAAGGAAGGGGAAGTCAATCTGTAGCTAAGAAACTACTCAAGGTTTCCGTATTAGCCAAGCAGGTGGTTTCTAAAGCGCCCTAAGCAAAATCCAGCAAATCATAAATTTTTCCCTAGCAACATTCAAAAATAACAACAGATTCACAACACACAAATGCGAAGAGGTCGTTCGGAAGACTTACTTGTCCTTTTCGGAAAGGTTAAAGGTTACACAGTACGTTTTGCCCGTCCCTTATATTCACAGGTCACAGCGGAGAGAGAGAAAGAAAATCCACGGTTGAAAGGAACTCCAAGAAGCACTGAGTTGAACGAGTCACGGAAATGTTTACATGTAGGAAGGAGAAATTCCCAAAAGGATTGCACAGTGAAAGCCTCGTCCTCTTATAGTCAGGGTCAGGACGCTCGTGGCCGTTGGATCGGAATAAGAAACTCGGATGAACGCCAAGTGTCGACTACAGAAGAGGTCTGCCGAAATTAAACAGACGGTTGAGATCAGCTCATTATTAAGACGCCTCTACACGGTCGATTCGCTTCTGTTTTAGCGGGAACCCGGTGGATGTTTGACAAGTGTCGAAACTAGAAAAAACCCTAAAGATGATTTGATGGGCATTTAAACAGACGTGACTGTTGCAGCACGACGAGGATCAAAGGGTAATTCCCTTCTTGGGTGAAATCATTAAAGCCAAACCGACCCCCTTTTGCAAAAAGAGAACAAGCACCTTGCGGCTTCAGACCGACCACACAGATAAAGACCGAGCACTTTATTACCGGTAACCGAGCACTTGGGTTCAGATAACCGGGCACTAACAGGTCGACAGCAGCATTCTCAATACAAAGGACTATCATGACCGACCTCATTCAGACCGACCAGATGGCGAGATATGTTCAAGAAGATGACACCTCATTCTTGCGGATAAGATAAACAAGTTATCCTCATTTCACGAGGAAAAACAATGAGTCAGTATCCAAAAAGGAATAGGAAAAGTGGAGGCAACATTGGATCAGGAATCCTTACAAGAGGAGGAGACTGATTCAACTAGGAATTCTTATACATATAAGAGTCTGATTTCTGTACTATTATAAATAGGAGGGCAGAGTATGTGTAAAGGCATCAGAATCAAACTTGGGAAAAACACAAGGTTCACGAGTTTCAGTAATAAAACTATAGTCTTGTTTGCGCCCGTGGACGTAGGTCGGACAAAAATCCGTCGAACCACGTTAAAACTCTTTGTTTGATTGGCGTCTTGTCTATCTTCTGCTAAATTTACTTTTGGTCCCCCATAACCAAACAAATTCACTATTGAATGAGGATTACCTCGGGAGTAATATTCCCATATTGCCCTGAGACCAAAATCCACCGTCAACAAATAATGTTAAACATTTAAAACTAGCCATATAAGCGGTAATCCATTTAGTCCAATTACACCAGCCATATAGGCGATAATTATCTGTCACATAAAGACCAGTCATATAGGCGGTAAAGTAATTTATATTTAACCGGACCATATAGGCGGTAATAAAGTCTGACATTAATTAATCCGGTTAAATTATAATTTATAAATTATAATTAAGTGAGATTTACCTAGATAATTATATTAAATGTTTCATCTTTTACCCCAGCGGAATTTTAACTACAAACCATAAAGAAAATAAAAATAAAATACTGAAATTCAAATTAAAAATAAAAATACATAAATTAATTATTTAATTATAATTACAAAATAGATGTTATCCTATGAAATCAGGGAAAAAATCATAAGGAAAGCACACCAAATGAGGTGCAGAAAACTTCAATTTATAGACATCTGATCAGGCCCGCGTCGCGACGCTGGCTTGTGTTGACTCGGTCAAACACGTTTTGACTTTGAATGTTGACGCGAATTTCGTCGGCCCAATAAGATTTCGACACATGGCACGCGGTAAGATTCGGTCTAATGACATCTTGACACGTGGCGGAAAGTGATTCGCAGATGATTCGGTCCATTCAGAAGGTGACACGTGTCACATAGAGTGTCAGCGCTATATGATTGTGACACGTGTCACGGCGCATGTTAGCATATCCTCTATGATGATGACACGTGGCATAGCGCACGTTAGCAAGTCAATTTTCTCAGATTTTTACACGTGGACCCGGCGCACGTTAGCATGAGACGGCGTATGTTATGCGTCACGACGCCTAAGGCTTGCGCGGCGCGACGCTGAAAATTACAAAAATGCCATTTTTTGTCTTTTTTCACTATTTTGGCTTCAAATTGCTTCCAATACTTCCCAAACTTTATTTATCTGCAAAACAACACAAAAAAAATCAAAACGTTCACAAAACTCAAGAAACTATACAAAATATTAGGTTAAATGAGTGGGAAATAGTGATATAATTACTACTCATCAGTAATCCCCAACGGAAAAATGAGAATTCAATAATTAAATCGAATTCCATAATAGGAAGTGGACCCTATGAATATATTTCGACTCACAACAGAGGCACGGTCTCGCCTATGTATATTTATCAGGTAGACAACTCATTTGTCAATCACTCAATAGTGACTCATGGGTTCCAGTCCTGGTCGTTTCTCATTGTGACTGCTAAGGCAAGCCCACAAGGAGACGTACCAAGGTTAAACTCGTCAATGATAAACTCAAGCTACTTGCGTAACCCTGACAGCTAGGGCACGTTCAGGATTAAATTTTCGCTTGAATTTATCTAGTATTTGATATACATCCGGCATAAATAAATTTCTATCGGCTACACCCTCACAGCAGAGGCACGGTCTCGAATGTAGTCACGGAAAAATATTCATAAACCGTATTGACAAGACGGACCAAGAAACAAGTATTCCAAATACTAGTTACTTTAAAACCTTATTGAGCGGGGATATTCCACAAAAGATTCTTTTAATTTATTTAATCAAATTAAATAAATACATGCATGCAACAAGTAAAGAATAAATTAAACATTAGATTTTAAAGTGCTAACCATATTATGGTGTCCAGAATCAGACTCGCTCTGATACCATTTTGATAGGGTTTTTCGGGGAATATCGGTAACGCAGCGGAATAGTGGAAAATCAAAATTTTCTGATTTCAAAATTTTTCTAGGATCAATTCAATAAACTTATTTATTTAATTATCCAATTATCAAATTTTGAAAAATTACACAAGAGATCAAATTTCTTGGTAATTACCGAATTGCCCCAAAACTTTGTAAATTGATTATTTTAGCCCAAAAATTATCAAATATAATTTTGGATGATTCTAAATCATTTCTAAAAAAATTTTCAACACATCTAATGCATCAAAATCGGATTTAACACAAATCCCCAAATTTTTGAGTAATTGCCTTGAGCACCCCAAATTTTCAAGTAATTGAATTTTGGTCCATTTTGTTCAAAACATGCCAAGATCAAATCCAATCAACCCAAAAATTTACATGCATCATATTCATATCATAATACATAACATATATGAAAAGCCCCAAATTTGGAGTGGGTTATGAACCCTAATTTTTCAATTTCATCAAATTGTCCAATTTCACCAAATTTATAAAATCCAACACTTTTAATCCATTCAATACTTCACCAATCTAGCCTCACCACTTTGAAACAACTCTAGAACAATACTAGGTCACCAAGGAGTGGCTTAGCAACTCTAGAATGACAACTTGATTTTCCAAAAATCAAAAGTAAAGCTTTGAAACCATTTCAAGCTTACTTACATGCATCAATCTTTCATCAAAGTTCACAACCAATATAAAAACAAAATATAAGAAGAGAGACAACACCAAAGCAACACAAATGATGCTAAGCATGTTAGAAACATTTTTCATGTTGAAAGCTTTAAAGAAAAACTTACAAAACTCAAAGATTTCCAAGCTTTTTCCTTTAGCCTTCAAGCTTTTCTCTCAACTTCTTTTATGTTTATTTGGTATCTAATGAACTTGTCTAACCCTAAAAAATGAAACAAAATAATATATACTTGTTCCAAATAGCCCTTGGCCGAAATTGGTGGTGTATATACAAAATATCATGATACTTTTATTTCATTTAATTTTGCTTTATCAACTTGCAAAAGTCATCATCAAACCATTTAATGATTTTCTTAAAGTCAAATAAAGCAACTAAAAAAAAATATAACAATTATATTTATTTTAGGGTGTTGGCTGAAAATAACAAAATTAAAAGGAAATTGATATTTTCAATTTTTAACAATTAAAACAAATATCTTAAGAAGTCAAACTCAATTTGACAACCATTTCCTTTTAATGTAAAGTCAAACATTTACACTAATAATCATTTCCTAACTTTATCATTTGGTAAGATATTTATATTTTAATTATATTAATCATTTAACAATTAAATAATTAAATAATTAATTAAATAAAAATATCTCAAATATATGTATTATATTTACTTAAATATCTCAAATATATATATTAATAATATATGTCAAATACCTTTATTTGACAATTTATTAATGTGTATTTAATAATATCATATATTAAATACAAATATACATTAATTAGGAAATGACGGTTCGGCCCGTTCGCATGTATTTTTCGTTTAACTTTTAAACGATTTATAAATAATCACCATTATTTATAAAAGTCGCCCTAGTGCTCTACGAGTATATTTCATTAGTGAGACTCTCTAGATTCAGGTATATCCGTCACAAAATCCAATTTCGTGTCCATAATTTACCCACCCGTAAATTATGACGACCACTGATAAACTAGCTGAATCATACAGGTCGAGGTCATTGCATACGTATAATCCCTCCGTCACAGGTATCTGGATAATCCCAGAGATATATATGTAAACGTCAAATCTCTATTGGTATTATCTCGTCGACGTATCTATTAGCAATCTCTAAATAACATTCGAAACTCAATTTCGAAGTATACTGTGGCCACAGATTTAACAGACTGCTAATCATATATGGACTACCTATACTTTGTACATAGAATTGATGGATCCTATCTTGATACACACAGGATATCCTGAGGATCAGTCCACACCCAACGAACAAGCGGTGGTCTGATCTAAATAGATCAGTGACGTGACTGACATCTAAGTATGGAGGATGTCTCATACATCCACAATGGTATCTCAAGTCGAAGGACCACTATGCTACTCAACCCGAGAAGATTCTTATTGACGTTGGTGTACCATCCATTAAGAATATTCGGTGAGTTATTCAGTGTTCATCCACTATAAACACCTACACATCTATACGAGTCTCCCCAGACTCATGGTTCATTGGGATAAACCATCAGACCAAGTCTCGATATACGACATGTATTGGTATCAACGGATTTGACTAACCGACCCGTGTTAGTGAATCTTGACCAGGAACTATATTTGATAATATACATTTAGCAGTGACACTTCCCAATGTCAATTACAAACTACCTTTGTAACTGTGTACTGCATTATATATTATCGGGCCTTTGTCTAATATATACATATCACTAAACGACATTTAGTTTCGATCTTATCGTAATCAGATCGAATACGTATATAAAAATAAGAGGTGCAACCATAAATAAGTAATATTATGGAAAAATGGGATATTCGTATTCATGAATCAGACATAAATACGGTCTGGATTGGCGCTCTAAGCACCAACCCCAATAATTTCTCCCACTTGCTCTTGTGCAAATCCACGGTATCATATACACATCTCAATGTGTATCGTATACTCATGGCTCTCAAAAGCTCACCTTGCGCTTAAGAGGTAGGCAACAAGAAGTAAGTCCGTTATAATATAATGAGTTTGTCAAACAAACCCAATCGTTTCCCATAGCCAGTATCTTTCATATTTTGTAGAATCTAAATTATACATTAATATGAATCAGACACTACATCATTATTGTGCTACAGCTACTGAGTTGTCCAGGTATTCAGGGATCAAATCCAAAATACTATGCGGACAACCGCAAGCACAACACCAATATAAAACTTCTAATTTATAAGGTCACTATGCAACTTCAAAAGTCAATACTTCATAAGTTGCATCTAATTCCACTAAATAGTAGAATCCTTCGTGACACTCTGACTGCATCTTTTCTAACTCTTTATGACGTAGACTGTCTAACGTCATAATTAGTCTCAAAACTAATATGACACTAATGGTTGCTGACTGTATTCTCAATGAATTAGAAACTCGTTCTTAATATCTCAAAGATCACAAAGAACGTGTTTCAAGATCCATCATATGGTCTATAGGGTATCAAAATAACTCGTAACAATTACGATTAAATTGATATCTTTAATCGCACATAATAAAATATTCATTATGTCATCATCAAATGATACATAAGATTGATTAGACATTCTAATCAATATTTCTTTTGAAAAAGGAATCATCATTTACGAAAGATAAATATTATATACAAGCCACACAATAACTGTCCAACAGTTATACTAATTGTCATACATATATCCTAATTATGTCCTTTATTAGATCATATCTAATGCACGAATAATAGGGGTATCTCACAAGTCTTTTAGTTTTATATCTTATATAAAACTTTATATCGAATATAACAGAGACTACTCCCACTTCTTTCACGGAGTAAAGAAGACTTAGGTAAACCTTTTACCTCAAAAACATCTAATTATTACCAAAATAATGATAATGTCGTTAAGATATATAACACTAGAAAGTAATTTTTACGCTCCCACTAACCCTTCAAACACATATGTATTATCTATATTTTGAAAAGTTCAGACAATCTGAAGATATCAAAAATAGAGAACACTAATTTCCGGAAGACTTACCCGAGTCTACAATAGGCTCTATAAGCTAGCACACTAAACGGCGATCTCAGCAGAACACAAACTCTAGGGCTATTCCAGAATGAACTCTTCAAACAAAGAAATCACAAATGATCTCTTATCTGAATAAGTCATTCAAAAACACCACTTTGCATTCTTTAGCTAAAATGTACAGTTTAATATCAACATTAACCAATATATCTTTAATTGTTCAATTAGCGTGACTAGAGATAAGTTTTCTCAGAATCTACAATAGATTGCTGAGTATAACTATTCTCACTGTCATACTGTAAAGGTCAAAACTTTAATAAGCTCATATTGCTTTCGCTGTGCAAACAATTAGCACATATCATGAACTAATTCATAATGAAAGCTTAATCAAGTTCAAAACTTGATCGTAGTAAGCTATGAACAATCTTAGATGTATGGTTCAATAATGAACTTCCAGAATCGATATCAAATATCGATTCCATCATAAGTTATAGGATAATTTTCTTCTATAAGAAAGCAACAGAACCATTAAGTATCAAATACTCGTAAATGATTCTGTTATCCTATTGGACTTGCACGGAAGATGTATAAGGGTTGTTTTATCTTATTAATTACGTAGTTCCAATTATAGTTTATCATTCTCACAATTGACTTCAATAAGTCAAGTCTTTTCTACAATGATTAACATCAAATGTTACACACCAAGTAATAAAACAATTTTATTACTTAGGATCGTAGAAAAGATATTCTATTAAATAGAATACAATATTTTATTAAACAGAATAAACGATAAACTTTTACTTATACCTCCGAGGTGTAAGTAATTTCCATTATATAACTATTATATAAAAAGAAAGATTCAAATCTCAAACTTTTCAAGATTCAGATTTTCTACATATACATATCATATATGTAACTGTAGAAATTAATGGAACATAAATCAAAAAGATGAACTAGTGTTACTGGAGCATATCCCCAAAAGTATTGAAAACTAATTCGGTAACACTCAATATCAATGAATCAAATCATATAAGATTCAATTACTCCCATTACTCAATTCCATCAATATGAAATCGTGGAAGTTTAATATTGAGTAAGAATCACATTCATTGAATAATCTTTGAACTAATTGCCATAAATTCATACATTTGATCTTATCAAATATCTTTAAACAATTCAAAGATTTGTTATGAATTTTAAGGATCAAGTTTTCAAAATTTCAGATCGAATATTTTTGAACTAGTCAAAGATGTTCGATCTGTATTTCATCAGAACAAATTGAAAGTTCTTGAATCTTTCAAGACGTTCAATATGTGTTCTTTCAGAAACACGTAACTAAGTTATGACAATTCATCAACTAAGTTATGAAATAAAGAAAATTGCCTTAAGCAATTATTATTTATTAAACTACATAAATCTAATGTATCTATTAAATAAATCTGGTGGTCCAATGACAATCATTGGTTAAACGAGATCTTAATCACCTTCATGAATACAATATTCATTAAATGAATAAGGATGTGTGGTGTGATCTCGTATCAAACCATCCTTTACCATATGGAATAAGCATCTAATGCTTAAGTGATTAAACTCATAAAGCACCGTTCTAAATTATTTATTTTACCGAATAATTTTTCTTAATATTTATCTCTACGTCAATGACACTACTAGTTGTATTTAAAATATATAACAATTGTTTATTAAGAACAAGTAACTATCCAATAATCGCAAGTTCCGATATCAAATATCAAAATAATTGTTAACTGATATTTTAAATAACTAGACGGGAGATCTGATATCCAATACCTATAGTTGTTGTATTGTGAAAATCGATATTTTCTATACACAACTATACGCATTTTCTTTCTTTAACTTCACTATTTGCCTTCAACTATTCACAATAGTTGCAAGTAATTGATTAGCAAATTTTGTCAAACACATTGCCTCTAAAGGTCATCAAAACTAAGAAACGTCATTACTAGATAAAAAAATACCTAATGGGGCTTTCTTAATGCCAGTCAAGAATCTCGAGACATGAACTTATTCGTGTCAATTCTTACTGCATAAGAAACTATTCTCTCTAAAGTATTATATTCTAAAAGGGATATTTATCTAGATTATCTGTCATGACTTAGAAACTAAGTCACTAACCATCTTGATTTTTTTAAGAAAATCGGAACAAAAGTTCCCGATGGTTTAGACCAATCTAATATCTTAGTCTATTAGTATCTAGAACTTATTGTAGAATAACTGCAACCAAGATTCAAGTAGATAACATATCATAATATGTGTGCAGTAATTAAAAGTTCAATTCTATATAAACAATAGAATAAGGAAACAAACAAGCGGCAATTTCCATAACAATACACACTGCCTAAGTTATGGAATATTTTAAACTTAGCAGTGCCTCCCACTATTTTACGTAATACAGTAATTGACCGGCGTAAACACACACATATAACGCAAGCGCACGTATCGTTCAAGTAGTATAAAAATGTTGATCCCACGATGACTTAATTCCTACTGTTGTTATTAATTATTGATACTATTTATTTACAGGTATCTAATTATAGGGAGAAGAGAATTGATTGCTTGATTGGTTGGTTGATTGTGGATTTGCTAAATAAATAAATAAATAAAAAGACAAAAGAAAATACAAAAGTCTTAATTCCTACTGTTTTTATTAATTAATTTTTGAATATTTAATTGTTAAATATTTCAATAATTAAGTAGTCAAACTTTTCATAAATGTTATGATATTTTTGATGGGGTTTTTCGGGGAATATCGGTAACGTAACGGAATAGTGGAAAATCAAAATTTGTTGATTTCAAAATTTTTCTCGGATCAATTAAATAAACTTATTTATTTAATTATCCAATTATCAAATTTTGAAAAATTACAAAAGAGATCAAATTTCTTGGTAATTACCGAATTTCCCAAAAACTTTATAAATTGATTATTTTAGCCCAAAAATTATCAAATATAATTTTGGATGATTCTAAATCATTTCTAAAATTTTTTTTCAACACATCTAATGCATCAAAATCAGATTTAACACAAATCCCCAATTCTTGAGTAATTGTCGTGAGCACCCTAAATTTTCAAGTAATTGCATATTGGTCCATTTTGTTCAAAACATGCCAAGATCAAATCCAATCAACCCAAAAATTTACATGCATCATATTCATACCATAATACATCACATATATGAAAATTCCCAAATTTGGAGTGGGTTATGTGTTGGTTATTATCTAGGTCCCAAGATCAAACAAGCAATGAAATCATGTATGAATACATCAACGGAGGTAGCGGAATACTCACATCGATCGATTGAGACGATTTGAAGACGAATGAAGCCAAAACTCCACTGCCTTGGTCACGCCCACTGCTGCAGAATTGCTCACTGTTTTGGGCAGTTTTAGATCCAATTTTGAAGCTCCAAACTTCGTCGAATGGATCCCGCCTCATGGGTGAACCTCCCTAACACCTTCGCAAGTCTCGTAAGTGTGCTAGCACTTGTGTTTTGCAACAAAAACACACTCATTGCTCCCATATTGCTCACGGCAGTGAGCTGAAATGGAAGAAGAAAGAGAGCCATTTTGGGCGTGAGATGTGAGAGAGAAAATGGAGAGAAAAATGTGTTAAGTTAGTCAAAGCATTTTCCAAAATTCTTTATATATATTTTCCAAGAAAATATATTAAAACAATTACCAAATAATATATAAAATAATCAAAAGGTAAATGTCTTACCAACTTACACTATTTCACCAAAACACATCACTATTCATTTTCACTTTATTAAAGTGACTTGATGTGTGTCAATCACTCAATCAATCAATCAACTCAATCACATCAATCAATCACATCACTCAAAGTGACATTTGATTTGACGCTTGATGTGACGAATGATTTGACGCTTGATGTGACGAATGATTTGACGCTTGACGTGACTTGCGTTGCCGCACTCGAATTTGAAATACGAATGCGCTCGTAATCACACTCGGGCTCGAGTTCGCTAATTCCTAATTAGCAAATTTTCGTTGCGTCGTAATTAAATGATTACGCCTAGCGAATTCACTATTCACGTCGCTAACGAATTAATTCTAAATTAATTCGTTTGCCCGAATTAAAATCTAATTTTAATTCCGCGTCGAAATCTAATTTCGTTTAATATATCGAATATATTAATTTACCGATTAATTCTAAATTAATCATCTCTCTCTTTAGACGATATTTTATCCCAGATAAAATATCTCCGTAATTAATCCTAGATTAATTCTCTCTCTCTTCTATATAATCCCAGATTATTAATGAGTGCGAGTTATGCGTCATCGGTGCATTATCGGGAAGCGACCCATGAGATCCCCGGATAATTCGACAGTAAATACGGTCGTCGGAGTATCCGAATCACGTACGTACCAAGTACTACGTTCTACCGATTTACGAGACAAGATCGGCTTCTAGCAAAGCACGAAGTCTTACCAAATTCTCGGTCATATTCATCTAAGAATATTTAAGATCTATATCAAGCGTAGTATCCAAGTATTGTGTATATCGGCCCAGTATCGGATAGTCACGTGCTAGGGCTGGGGCTGGATAAGTGTCTGCCCCGTCCGAAGCACATGTCGGATGTCTGGTAACTAGTCTCTATAATCGGATATACATGACCTTCTCATAATATCCCGATGGCCGGCCAGCACTTAAGAGCACTAATATCGTATCCTGCGTGACATCATCTCCACTATGACTGGAGTGATACTTCCGTCTTGACATCACACCCAATACTCTACGATTCTCAATATACCCAGCATTGGCGTACACAGAACCGGTTAGAGTCCTAGACGACCTCAACTAAAGTATATTGATTGTTGTAAGCATTAGCGGTGCAAGTCTCAGGTTAAGACCAAATACACCTACCCTGATGTCGGACTCCCATAGACACATAGTCATAATACCAATAGGATTCCGAGGGGTCTATCTAGAGCGAAGCTGTTTCCCGTACCATCGGTGAAACACAACCTCCTATCGCACTTGCATGAGTATCCAATACCCAAATATATGAGAACTATGTTGTTGTGCCCTCACAACGCGCACAAGTGCAATACTAGCCTATTCCGCATTATCGATGTCCAGTCTCGATAATACTACGACTAGGGATATTTAATGATTAATCCTTCGTGGACTGATACTGTCTCATATCATCTCAATCCAGGAACTAATCATATGGACCTCTCTTCATTTATATATCTAAGGTGATCTAATCACAAATGATGAGAGTGCAATTTCCTTGTCACATAGTTAATTTGTACAACAACACTATGATCTGTACAAATAGTGACGCTATGGGTCATATTATTCAACAATCTCCCACTTGGCACATAGCCAGTCACTCAAGTGTCGTACACCCGAACTATGTACTGTTCGCTCAATTTGCTGAGAAAAGGTTTTCGTCAGCAGATTTCCATGATTATCGTCTGACGCGATTTATACGATCATCACATCGCCACGATGTATGATCCGAACGAATCAGATGAATATATAAGTATATATCTGGATCGTCGATGAGACCTTTAATTCTTTAGCCTTGTGCTGACGCTTAGCTCAGCTGCTAACAGAACTATATCTAATCTAATTAGATTTATTATCGACCCAAATGGCTTCTATTGCTGCCTCAGCTGCAGCAATAATCCGCATTTGTTGTTAATTCGGCAACAGTATCTTGCTCGGAAGATTTCCAACTCACTGTCCCGTTATTCAAACTTTATAGTACCGCAGTATTTAACTGTTTGGAAACTTGCGGTAGTGATCCCAGTCACTTCAAGTTCTCATTCTCCATAGTTTTAGACAGCATCTTTAGTTCTCTAAGATACTAATAGATGTCCTTAACTTCAATCCAGTGACTATCACTTGGATTGACCCGATTGTGACTCCATATGCTCAAAGCGTATGAGACACCATATCAAGTACATTTTAAATGTACAATTTCTCAGAGAGTGTTAACAACTCCAAATCTATCCCAGTAGATCTTTATTCCTTGAATAAAGGCTGTTACTCCCCAGAATTCTACGGAGAATATCTATGAAAGCCAAGCTTTCACCAATTGTTTTATGGGAATTTCATTATCAGTGCTCTCCCACTAACCTCCTTATATACACAAGAATCTTTTCGTTTTGAGTCAAATCATAAACCATTATGATTATTTCAAAACGATAGTTCCAAGAATCTAATGCTTGCATCAATCCAAACATGGATCGAATAACCCTCAAACCTTGTTTGTCGGTTATACAAAATCGTCAGGATGTTGTAAGCATCCTCCAAACGGTTTCCTTTTCAGGAAAGCGATTTTGATTTTTAACTGACACATTTCATAAATGAAATATGCAGTATCTCAGCAAGCATTATCCAAATGGATTTACTATGGCAACAGGTAAAAGGTTGAACCGTAATCAACACAATGTTGATAACGATACCTTTTTCGTCACAAGCCTAGCTTTGTACGTTGGTATGTTGCCATCCATGTATGTCTTCTTTGAAGACATATATTGTACCATAGGCACAATGCCTTACGGTACAACAACTAGTATCCAAACATAGTTGTTATACATGGAATCCATTTCGGACTCATGGCACTTTGCCATAATAGGGAGTCGATACCTCGTATCACTTCTTCAAAACGCAGTCGGTTGATATACCTCCATAAGATTAATATCTTTATGAGGTGAGATCAGAAACCCATACCCTAGGTTGTTTTCTGACTCTCTCCGATCTGCGCGGTTCTTTGTGTTCGAAGATTAATGGTTTAGTTTCATCCTTGATGAACTATTTATGTTCAATTACGGACTTCGTGCCTTGAACAGTATTTCCCCGATTTTCATCGAGTTTTACTGTCCTCCCACTTACCACTGCATATCGGTATTCCTCTTAGGAAAACCGCATGGCGAGCAACAATCATATTGTTCTCTTGTGAGATATATAAGTACTATACTTATGGTTTTCCCTATGATAACCTATATATGGCACTTATCCAATTTGGGTCCTTAGTTTGGTATCATCCAAACGTTATGCCCGGCATACCCAAATTATTAGGAATGAGAAACCCTGTTTCTTTCCTATTCATATCCTATATGATATCTGTCAAACAGATTTATATGGAACCTTATTCTAAATAAGTTTTGTACTGTTAATACATATCCGTTGAAGGAAATGGTAGCTCAGAGCGACTCGTGATAAACCTTATCATGTCCAACAAAATTTAGTTTTTGTTCGGACACACCGTCTAACTGACGTGTCTCGGGAGGAGTCCTCATCTGAAAGAATATTGTACTCTTTCATGTATATTTGAAACTTACTGCTTAAGTATTTTCCATCATGGTCTTACCGTGATGGCATAATACTATAGTCGATCTGTTTATCTACTTCGTGTCGAAACTCTAATAGTTCTCGATCTGTGTTCTTCAAAAGAAACACATAACCATAACGTGATACCATATCCGTTAAGGTCACAGAATATTCATGTTCACATCTAGCCTAGCTAGATATGGGCCCACTAACTTCACCATGAATAGGGCTAACAGATCGGTGGCACTTTCATCATTACCAAGTAAATAGTATTTTAGGTACTTTACCTAATAAACTAGATTCGTAGACTTTATTTGAATAGTCAAATCAGTCCTAGTACCCACTCTTCAAAAGTGTGGATATACGAGTCTTGTTTAATTGTGTCCAAGACAACAATGCCACAAATAAGTCTCTACTTGATCAAATCAATTTGAGCTATTTATTTGTCATTTATATGTTTTGAGATTTTAATTATATTCAAAATATAAATTCTGTTATTCACATCTAATGTGTTTATCTCAATATCATCTTTATATAATGAAACACTTAGTGTTCTAGAATATAAAGGTTTATCCACAATGGATTAAACACTGATATAGAGATAATGTCTCTAGTAAAACTAGTTACATTATAACAGTTCCTAATTTAAGTACACACCCAAATGGTAGTTCCTAAACTTAGGTATCTACGGTCGAAACAGCGACTTTCGTTCTGTTTCCGATTCGCAGAGCAATCTCAGCTTGAAGTCAGTATCCTGCTCAAAGCAGATTCTGAACATCAATACATATATTTTATGTACCACACTAAGTATTTAAAATCTAATTTCAATACTAGTAGTGAACATAACTTTGACAAACATTTTTAAAGTCAGAGCCTTGCCCTTCTTTAATTCCTTCGTGTCTGCCATATCCAAAAGGTAGTCACTTTGGGATATGTCAATTATCCTTTTCAATATTTCACAAACTTTTGGCCAAGCCTTGGTTTTAGAATATTGAAACAATGTGCACCTCGTGCTACATGCCCAATTGCAAACTTTGACTTTTCACCTCTAGAATAGTCAATTAATTCTCCAAGAATTATTTATTGCAATTTTAATACTTCTTAAATCTAAAATTAGATTTATGACAAGTATATTAAATTAAGCACTAAAGTCATCATCACATAAATCTTCCAAAGATTTTATGCTCTACTTATTTTGCTTAATTTTGGGCTTAAGGTATAATAAGTTATTTTATCAAATAAAGTAACTTATTATTTATTCCCAATTTGAAAATTAAATCATTTAAAATATTTAATCCAAGATTATATTTTAAATATCCAACTTTTCAATTCTTTCTTGATTTCAATAGTCCAACTATTTAATCATTAAGTGGTACTATATATTATAATGATTATAATAGTCCAACTATATAATCAAATATAATTCAAATTAATTAACCTCAATTACATTGATTACTATAATCCAATTATAAAATCAACTGTAAACTGAAATTAATTAATTCAAATATATTGATTAATATAATCCAATTATATATAATCAACTGTAATACAATCCAACTGTTTATTAAAACAATAATTTAAATATTAGTCCAACTAACATTTAATATTACGACGAAATAATTTGAATGAGCGCGTATGGCGAGTAATTGAACGAATATTGCAAATTCAATTCTTGCCTCCCACTATTTTTCGTCGAGCCTCTAACCCTCTGTCGAGTACTCGGGAAACCGTGTTTCCTAGTGGGCTAGGATCCCGTTAAATATCACACAATCTTGACTTTGGCCAACAAATTGTATGATAATTAACTAGGTAGATCTCTAAGATCAATTGGATCTAATCCAATTCCTAGATCCAGTAGGTGGACATCCAAGTCCGAAACATATATCTTATATATGCCTATATATCGAATATATACCCTAACCTTTTTCCTTTGAATCAACTAGGCCTTGGCTTTGGCACAACAAACCTAATGATCCCAGTCAAGCGCGGACCCATTGACCATGGAAGCTTCGTAATCAATGTCGATGGACAAGAAGTGGTCTTGACTTTGGCCAACAAACCACAACTTGGACAAGACACCAATATGGAACAAAGCCTCGTGATTCAAACACATCTTCGACGGACAAGGGCTTGACTTTGGCCAACAACCCATGCCAATCTAGGATCTTGAGCAAGAATCACTCAATGGAAGGAAAAGACGCATGATATTTGATGAGGGCTTTTCGCGTGTAAATTGGCTACCAATTTAATTATCTTTGTTAAGGTCTCATCATCATACACCCTTAAACATGCATTCTAAATACATATTAAAGCGCATATGAAATAAAATAATAATGATATGCGGATGGATACTTAACATATTGATCCTAGATCAAATCTCTCC
>SKCR01054497.1:0-29653 GCA_019454045.1 Zanthoxylum bungeanum | reverse complement strand
TTTCTTCACAACTTCCTTCATGATTGGATTGAGTCTCCGTTGATGCTCCACTGTGGGTTTGTACTCATCGTTCATCAGGATCTTGTGCATGCAAAATGATGGACTAATGCCTCGAATGTCTGCTATAGTCCAGCCAATGGCTCTTTTGTGTTCTCGTAACACTTTCAGCAATTTTTCTTCCTTCCTGCTCCAATGTTAGTGAAGAAGAAATAATAACAGGTAATTCAGAAGAGTTACCAAGAAATGCATACCTGAGATGGCTCGGAAGTAATTTTAGCTCTAACTGTGGTGGTTCTTCAATCGAAGGCTTGATCCGATCTTTCTTTGGTAGTTCCAAACTTTCAATTGTTGTGTTTACTTTGAAACGAAATGGTTGTCGAGGTAGTTGATACATTCTAGGATTTCAGCATCTAGCTCGCTGTCAATCATATTGGTGATACAAGCCTCAAGTGTATCAGTGGGATTTGGCTGAGTATCCTGAATGATACTATCAATAACATCAACTCTGAAGCATTCTTCTTCCTCCTTTTCATCGCTCAGAAATTTCATAGCTTTGAAAACATTAAAGGTCACTTCTTGGTCCTGCACTTTCATGGTTAGTTCTCCTTTTTGCACATCAATTACAGTTTTACCTGTAGCCAAAAATGGTCTCCCAAGAATGATGGGTACTTCTTTGTCTTCTTCCATGTCAAGGATGATGAAGTCTGCTGGAAGGATGAGTTTGTCAACTTTGACCAGCACATTTTCAACACTCCTCTTGGAATGCTAGTGTTCGATCAGCAAGTTGCAAAGATACCGAGGTAGGCATTGCTTCTCCAATTTGTAGTTTCCTGTAAATAGAAAAAGGCATTAAATTAACACTGGCACCTAAATCACATAAAGCCTTACCGATGTATTGTTCTCCAATTAAGCATGGAACTGTGAAACTGCCAGGATCTTTCAATTTTGGGGGAAGCTTCCTCTGAATGATGGCGCTGGATTCTTCTGTTAAAGCTACTGTCTCGTAATCTCCCAATCTCCGTTTTCGTGAAAGAATATCTTTCATGAATTTTACATAGCTGGGCATTTGTTCCAAGGCTTCTGCAAATGGTATGTTTATGTGCAGCTTTTTGAAAATATCCAAGAAACGAGCAAACTGTTTGTCCAGTTTGTTTTTTCTGAAGACGCTGAGGAAAAGGTGGTGGTGGAGTGATCTGTTCTTTTTCTTTTTCCTTTGCTTCTTTTTCTCCATCCGTTGTTTAGCTTCTTTTGGAACTTCTTCAGCAGCTGTTTTAACTCCAACATCTTTGTTGATCTCAGTACCACTCTTTAATGTATTGCTTGACATTGCTCCTTTCCTCGGTTCCGTGGATTTGGTTCTGTATTGCTAGGAAGATTACCTGGTGGTCTGTAACTCTGAGCATTGGCCAGTTGTCCGATTTGATTCTCCAGTGCTTTGATGGAAGCTGATTGGCTCTGAATCATAGCTTCATATCTTTTTAATTGAGCTAACATCTCTGCCATCACTGGTTCATTTGTCTGCTCCTGGCCTTTATTCTGTTGCTGGAATCCAGGTGGTGGATAGTTCTTTTGCTGTTGACCTGAATTGTTGCTCCATGAAAATTGGATGATTCCTCCACCCTGGGTTGTAGGTGTTGGAATATGGATTGTTCCCCTGCCTGTTGAAATTGTTGACATAATTCACCGTTTCTTCAAGTTGATTTGATTCTGGTGCTCCTCCATATGGTGAACTTGTGGATCCAGTGGTAAGAGTCTCCATGAATTTGCATATCTGATCCAGCTTGGTGTTGACTGCTGTATTAGCTCCAACCTCATATATTCCTGCAATTCTTTGAATCAAACTTCTTTCAGTTGGCCACAAAGAGTTGTTGTTGGCCATTTCTTCAATTAGTTCCCAGGCTTGATCTTCTCCTTTTGCCATTAAAGCTCCTCCAGCAGCAGCATCAATTGTGGTTCTCATTATTCCAGAAAGCCCATTGTAAAATGTTTGGACTTGAAGCCATTTTGGAATTTCATGGTGAGGACATTTCCGGAGTAAGTCTTTGTACCTTTCCCAAGCTTCGTACAGAGATTCTGATCTTGTTGCACAAAGGATGTGATGTCATTCTCAGCTTTCCGGTTCTGGCTGGTGGAAAATACTTTGCAAGAAATTTGGTGGCTAAAGTGTTCCATGTTGTGATAGAACCTGCTGGTAATGAATGTAGCCAGGCTTTAGCTCTGTCCTTCAAGGAGTATGGGAAGACACGCAGTCGCATTGCTTCTTCAGCTTCTCGGTTGTAATTGAAAGTACCGCAAACTTCCAGGAAGTTGCTGATGTGGGCATTAGGATCTTCAGTTGCATTTCCTCCAAACTGAACTGATTGTTGTATCATCTGAATGCAAGTTTTGATGTCACCTGCATTTGCTGGTAATGGAGGGAGTACAATGCATGAAATGAGTCTGTCAACCACCGGAATGGTTCTGTCTCGAATGGGAATTGGTGGTGCAATCTCCAAAGGTTCAGGTTCCATGTTGACTAAAGCTTCTTGGGCTTCTCGCCTTTCCCTTCTCAACTGTCTGATGGTTCTTTCAATTTCTGGGTCAAGCGGTCGTAGTTCAAAACTTCGGTTCGTCTCATGAAGTGTCTGAAAACCTGAAATACACAAGAAAACAAAACAATAAGTAAAAAGAAATTAGATACAAGTAAAAGTATCTAACCCCTAAACTAATAATAAAAGATAAATAAGTCCCCGGCAACGGCGCCAAAAACTTGACCGGCGTAAACACACACGTATAACGCAAGCGTACGTATCGTTCAAGTAGTATAAAAAGTATCGATCCCACGAGGACTTAATACCTAAGTTATTAATTTAATGAGGTTAAATGATTACTAGTATCTAACAGTTTGTTTAATTTGATTTGAAATAGCGACGATTCTAAATTTAAAGACAAGTAAATGAAATTGTTTGAAGGTAGATTTTAAGAAAATTCAATATTAAAAACTATCTAGGGTTGTGATTTATTCCAATATTATTTAAAGATAAAGTGGTTATTTTATAGTTGGGTAATATATTGATTTTATTAACCTGAAACACTAATTTATGTAAAAGCCTCTTCCGATGGTCAATTACAAATACCTAGTATAATCCAATTGAACCATATGTCTATGTCAACCAAATTACCTAGATTCATTATGATTAAGTTCCAATTATGGCTACCCCCGCCCGCCGACAGGTATATTCCTATCCTGTAAGGAAATCTATTGAAAGGGTTATCTATCCTCAAGGAAGATCGTGGGCTATTGAGTCTAAGGTTTTAAACTTAAAATCCCTATGTCTAGTTCATTTTAAGTTTACCTAATCAATTTAATTAATGGCCAGTTAATTAAAGAGCATTAAGATTAAGACTCAATAAATAATTCTTTTATATTACCCAATTTATAATCTAACCCTTATAAACCCGTGATATTGAATTTCATCACAACCCTAGATACTAACTTAGTTATGACACATAACTAGGGCTTAAAACTTTTAAAAGAGTTATAATAAAATTGCATAAAGTGAATGCGGTAAAATAAATGCTGAAAGTGAAATAAAATAAAATTGCTAAGATAAAAGGAATTACTTCTACTAATACTAATTAGATTTCTCCCATAATATATATAAGCTTTGCAAAATATTATTAACCAGCCATATAGGCGGTATATTGATTTAATCAGTTAAAAACAACCAGCCATAAAGGCGGAATATGAAAACAACCAGCCATAAAGGCGGATCATTAAATAACCAGCCATAAAGGCGGAATCATTAATATAACCACAGCCATATAGGCGGAATGAAAATAACCAGCCATAAAGGCGTAATAAATCAATTTAAACTTGAATATATTATAATTATGGGAGAATAATCTAAGAAGTAAAAGTAAAAGAATTACCTTTTACCCTAACAAAGGACGTTACCTCCTCATTATAAGTAGTATAAACTGTAAAAAAAGAAAGTAAATTATTATTACTATTAAAAAGTAATTACAAAACTTGAATTTAAAGAACTAGAGAGAGAAACTCTCAATTTAGAACTAAGAAGTGAGAGAAAATGGTACACTGAAAACTGAAATTTCGATCTATTTATAGGCACGGATAAGGGTCCAGCGTCGCGCCGCCCAAATTGCACTAGCGTCGCGACGCTGGGTACAGTAGGACACGTGTCACGCGCTGGTTGGTCGGCTCAGAATCTTATCCGATGACGTGGCACTGTTCATGACGTCATTGCTTGCGTCACTGTGACGTGTCAACTGTTCATGACGTCATTGCTTACGTCACTTTGATGATGTGGAAGGCGATGTGGCGACACGTGGGGCGGTGGCCGTCAGACGAATGAGAGGTTGCCACGTGTCGCGCTGTGATTGGCTGATGGTGACGTGGCATGTTGACTCGGTTGACTTGCTGAACGTGGCTGCTGATTTGGACGATGATGTGGCGACACGTAGGATGACACGTGGGGCGGTGGCCGTCCAAGCAATGAGATTTCGACACGTGGCACGGCGCATTTTAGCATCTCCGTTGTGATGGTGACACGTGGCACGGCGCACGTTAGCAAAGTCAACTTTTCTCAGATTCTGATTTTGTGGACCCGGCGCATGTTAGCAGATTCGGCGCACGCTGGGCGTCGCGACGCTGAAGGTCTGGGCGGCGCGACGCTGAAATGACGATTTTGCCCTTTTTGTCCAATTTTGTCCAATTTGCCCCAAACACCTCCAGAATGTCCTGAAACTTTATTTATCTGCAAAATAACACAAAATACATCAAAACGTTCATAAAACTGAAGAAACTATACAAAATATTAAGTTAAATGAGTGGGAAATAGTGATAGAAATACCACTCATCAGGACCATTTCAAATCCAAACTAATTTAGGATCGAACCTTGTGGGGGGTATAATGTATCCTTAAATCATTACCAATGTATTATACTAGGTGGCAACTACTTTATTCTCCGGTTAGACCCCCGTGGGCTAATCCATACTCTCTACGAGCTGCGAGCTCAACAGTGTCGTGGTCGCCGACGTCATAGGCAAAATGGTAAACCCCAGTTTTGCTCCTACAGATGGTGACTCCAATGAGGATAGAGAAACGACCGTAAAAATACCTTGTAGTATCCATGGCAAGATTGAGGTGAATAATGTGTTCATTGTTTTTGCATACCCTTTAAAACCCGATTACTTTACTATTGGGGAAGTGTTGGGGACCCGCGGGTCGGATCTATGCCTCACGCAGCGGAAATAAGTTTAACCAGTGGTCATTTAGCATAGGTGTATTTTTAAATATTTTATTGGAATACTATATTCGATTACGAGTGTATATGGAAAAACTGAAGATAAATCGAAGTCCGAAAAAACTAAAACGGGAGAAAAAATCGGAGCTATATTTATGTTTTTCTTTGAATCATAACATAAACCAAAATTAAATTCCACAATGAAATGACTCATTAATAATTCTAGGTCACTCAAAGGTGGGCAAATGATTCTAGAATGGTATACATAGCTCCAAGCTATGAACTATAGTTCTAAACTCTAATTCTATGTTTATGTCCAATATAAATATTTTGACCCACTCACAAGTATATTGTGTTTATGCTTCCAAAGCATCCATAAACATTTCACTAGCCTAATTCAACTTCAAGTTATGTTATTATGTATCCAATACATAATACATCACTATATGTTTCACTAATAATAACTCACTAATGAAAACATAACTTTAGAGAAGATCAAACTTACCTAGCAAGATTGATTCCAAAATCCAATATTCTTCTCCTTGTTGAAAATATAGAGAACTTCCAAAGATTCTCTAAACCATTTGAAAAATGTAGAGAATTTCCAAAGCTTCTCTAAACACTTTTACTTAGGCTAATATCTATATTTCTTGCTTGTTTTGGCTTTCTCAAGCTTGATTATAAACTTGCTTAAGCTTGTCTTTTATAGTGAAGCGTATGCAATTTTTAATTAAGAATTGTTCTAATCAACTTTTAAGTTGGCTTAATCAAATTTGTTCAAAATTTATATTTAGGTGTGACTAATCACATTTGTCTACGACTTTGATTTAATCCAATTAAATCTATATAAAGTTTAACAAATTGATTAGTTCATTATCTACCACTTTGATTTACTCCAATTAAATCAAGCCAAATACACTTATTATTACATATTTATAATTACCAAAATATCCTCCAATGGTAGAGATATTAATGAAATTATAACAAAGCCCTTGTGTGATTTTGGATTAATCCAGTTGGGTTAAAGTAAATAATTAATATTATCCAATAACATTTAATTATTTTAATTGATAATTATAATATCAGATATTATTTATTATCAAACATTATCAACTACCCAAGTGCTCAACGAGTACACTTCATATTGTGGGACTCTCAAAGTCCAGACACATTCATCATATAAGCCTATCTTATATGTAAGAAATTCGGCTACCTCCGAATTCGAGAAAAATACGAACGACTTTTATGAACTATACAAGTCGAGGTTATCACATCTGTTTAAAAATCCCTCCGTCGTAGGCTATTGGAATTGTGCTTAAGAAATATAGATTACATCATCAAGTTAGAAATGCGCTTATCTCATATTGTCGACATGTCCACGATTCTTTACTGTTGAAGTTGGTGCGTGGAGCGCCAATCTGAATAGTATATTGTACATGATATTTTATTATTTATTAATAAAATAACTACATTTTCATTTCAATATTTACTAATGGAAATGTAATTATGCATATTAAATTGATATATATATATATATATATATATATATATATATATGATGAGAATGACATCGACCTTAGAATAGTCATATAGTAATACTGGACACTGGGAGGTTCGATATTGGGATAGTATTATTGTTATAAACTATCTCTAAAGCAAAATATTCCTAGTAGCTGGTTTTGGAATACAGTCAAATTCCTATAACCTAGAAGACTAACACATGTCGTATATTGGAATTGGAGTTCCAATGGTTTAACCAGATGTACCTCGAGCAAGGGAAGCTCGTATAAACATGTGGGTATTCATTAGAGCAAATACTGAATGACTCACATGTTATTTCTTATAGTTGGAAGTACACACAACCGTCAATAGGAATCTCCTCGGGTCCAGTAGAATATGTGATCCTTTTACTATAGGATAACATTGATTTTGTGTGTGATCCTCCACACTTTGATGCCATATGTGTTAGAGACCTTTCATGGTATGACCGCTAGATGTTCGTTGGGTGTAGACGGATGCACTCATTAATCAAGTACGTATCAAGATTGGATTCATCGATCGTATGTGTACAATAAGGGGTTTAGGTATCCATATGAGTAAGTTATGATTCTTAAGACTTTGGACAAAGGCAACGTAACACCCCCATTTCAGAGATGTTATCGGAAGATGACAGGTTATCCTACCACCCTCAGCCTCTAACTAACTGACTGAATAACTTAACTTTAATACTTTTCTTGTTATTTGACAATCACAAATCACACACTTACACTGGAGAGCTACATGCCAATATAAATTAATTGAATAATCTTTATTCTTTACAACTCTGAACTTGCTATGCAAAACTCTGGTAACTTTGACTCTAACATCCTTAAGTAAAGACTATCATGAAACTTATACCCGACTTGTACTTTAACTATTACAATATTGACTTTGACTGATCCATATACCTCATATCTGATTGACGTGTGGGCCCAATAACCTTAGTGACTGCCATCAATATTCATCCTTTCGAGCTCGTCCTCTGAGTAGACCTACAAAACAAAAAATAGTGGAGAGTGAGGGGGGTTAGATCGTTTGAACGACCTAGTGAGTGGACAATTTAAAATGGAAAAAAATGCTTATGAACTGAAATCGAAATCATCTTATTTTACAAGAAAACTAATCTTTCCTGAAAATTTATTTTATCTGAAAATAAATTTATTTCTGTAAAACTTTTCTGGAAACTTATTTCTTTCTGTAAAACTCTGAGATCTCTCATAAAATTAATCTTTTCTGAAACCCTTTCATAAAACTGTACTTCTGAAAATCTCACATGGAAAACAACTGACGTATAGGGGTGTTACGTATCGCCGTCCCACCAAATGCCTAACTAGTGCCTTGGGGCATTACGTATCACCATCCCCCAAGTCACTGAACTAGAGATAGGAGAGCTAGTCAATGCTGACATCCTGGCCCTAAAACTAGGATTTATGGGTGTTACGTATCGTCGTCCCCCTTGTCCTGAAACTACATGTGCACATATCTATTGTATCCGTCAATTCCAAAAGTCTTTGAGATTGGGTTTTTCCCCCAATCTATAAAAAGTCATAAAAGAAATCATCTTAAAATATCACAAACATGATAATATTTTTCAACTGGTCTAAAAATAATTTTAACTCATCAAAGAATTTTCGCAACTTTGTCTCATCTCAAAGTATAACTTGATTATAAATAAATTCACAGAAATTTATAAAATTAATAAAACATTATGAAAATAAAATATCCACTTACAGATTTGGAAACAAATTAGCACTACTTCATGCTGTCGAAGAAATTCGAGGTTCCTGTCGATAATCTATTATCGTTAAACTTTATTAGAACATAAGTTGTGAGATATGCTTTAGATCAATAAATAATTATGCAATACATGAATACTTGACTTCACTGAGTTACTAACTTATAAACGTGGTCTATGAATTTTTACGGGCTAAGTTTTGGAGTACATAAGTGCGGGAGCGAAAATTTAGATTCTAATAGTCGCTAAGAATTTACTACTCAATGCCTATCTTTGAAAATTCACTGTAACTAATTGGGAATGAATCCGGGTCAAATTTTTTAATAGAATATACCTTATTGTGTCTTTATGAAAGGTTTTACGGATCTCAATTCTGATTTTAAAAACTCAAGTTATAAATCGAAGATCATGGGTTGTTTAGAAAACAAATGGGTGCAGATGCAATAGGTCACTCAATTTCACAATTTGGTTTGGCCTCATTTTAAAGCCAACAATTATGATTTTTGGATATATTACTCCTTATTTGTCTATTTTATTCAAAATTTTACGAATCTTGATTTGTACCAACATAACTCAACTTATAAGCATATCATCACAGGCTGCTCAGGTAAGACGGAAACTAAAATATTTGCAGGGCAGCCAACTTCTAAATTTCAGCCTAAATTCATATTATGCTCAAAAATTCCAATTTTTGAATATATTGTTATTTTATGTGTTTTCTTACATAGAATTTCACGGCTTGGGAAACGGATGCCTAAAACTCATGTTATTACCTAAACATCACAGCCTGTCCAGAACTTATCTTAATCGAAACTCACTGCCTATAATATTACATTCACTGCTTTATTAACTTTACTTAACTTATCCATTACATCCATGCTTAACAAGTTAAATACATATTACCATGCACAAAATTGATCAACTAATCAATGCTATCAAAGTTTAACAATTCATCAAACACTTAGTGTGAGCTACTTATAAATATTTTTTTTTTCACAACTTCTCATGTTTATTTTACCATTGTTATCACCATGTTCATACTTCAATAACCTTTATCAACCAACAATAGCCTATCTTCCCCCCATTTTTATATTTATGAAAATCACCCTTAATATAACACTCCCATTGTCAAATTTTCTTCACTCAAATTCACCATTTAACACCAAAAGCCTAGGAAATCATTCTATCATGTTTAATTCTTTTAAAAGAAACAAATTAAGTTCCCTCAAACCCCATATGCGAAAATGGAGTCCATGGATTTCATTAATGACACATGAAAATGAAGAAGAAAAGGGATAAGAAAACTTACTTGCTTGAGGGAACTCCATTACTCTTGATTTTGGGCGTGAGTGTGGAAGAAAAAAACTAGAGAAGCCATGGCTTGAAGGAGCTTCCAATGTGAATTTAGAATACAATGAATAGTAGCCATTGTCTAAAAAAATATGGTCTTAAATAATGGAGAGGCTGATTGTATTAATAAAATAATGATAAAAAAACAGAAAAATGGAGACATTTCTAGAACAATCCTCGTGTAACAATGTTCATGCGACTTTGACTTGTATTTGTGACCTAGTTTGGGTCTGAATTTAGAAATATGTTTAATAAGAAATTGTAGGTCTTAGTATGAGCTTTCCGATGATATAAAATTCCAAAACATCGGATATCGTATGAAAATATTAGGGCTGAATACAAAAGAGCTGTATGTTAACTCAGATAAATAGTAAAAGTGTTGAATCTGAAAATTTGTCCGGGACTCCGGACGGGTTCCTAAGGGCGAAACCTAGTTTTTATATTATTTTATGAATTCTAATGTGTTATGCATATTGATTTACTCTACCGAGTATGATCAGTCCGACCAGGGTGTTACATTCACCCCCTTAAAATGGATTCGTCCAGAATCCTAATCTGCGTCTTAACTGGGTGACTAAACTATCATGCATTATATGTTACCTAAGATTCTGCCATATACATAAAACTAAGAGCCTTAAAAATGCAATCCTTAGTCCTTGGGTCGTGAGTTATTACCGGCTATTAAATTTCTGAGAAATCTATAGAACTATGCCACTTACTCTTTAACCTAAAGTTACTCCGATTAGTTCCATAAATAACGAATGTTACCATGAATTTTTGATCTAGCTAGGGAAACATAATCCGCCCCGCTTCCTTTCCAACCCTTGGAAATCCTCACAATGACATAATAAATACAGAATTAGGCTTTTTTTTTACTAAAGCTATTTATTGCTCAATTTGTAGCTTCCCATACATCAGCTATCTGTTAGACATTATGTCCCATAGCGTCACTGTTGTAAATGATATTGTAATTGTACAAAATTAACTATGTGATAATGAAATTGCCTTTTTCTGTTTTGTAATATTATTTACTTTGATATATAAATGGCGAAAGTCCATATGATTAATACCGGATTGAGATGATATGAGACAGTATCAATCCATAAAGGTTTAATCATTAAATATCCCTAGTCGGAGTATTATCGAGATCGGACATCGATAATGCGGAATAGACTAGTATTGCGCTTGTGCACGTTGTGAGGGCACAACGGCATAGTTCTCATATATTTAAGTATTGGATACTTATGCAAGTGCGATAGGAGGTTGTGTTTTACCGATGGTACGGAAAACAGCTTCGCTCTGGATAGACCCCGCGGAATCCCATTGGTAGTATGTCTGCGTGTCTATGGGAGGCCGCATCAGGGTAGGTGTATATGGTCTTAACCTGAGACTTACATCGCTAGTACTTGCGACAATCGGTAAACTTTGGTTTTGGTGGTTGGGGACCTTAACCGGTTCTGTGTACACCTCTTCTGGGTTTATCGAGAATCGTAGTGTACTGGATGTGATGTCGAGATGGAAGTATCACTTCAGACATATGGAGGTGATGATCACGCAGGACACAAACTAGTACTCTATAAAAGGTTGCAACCGTCGGGACAATATGACCAGGTCAGGATTGTCCGATTTAAAGAGACTAGTTGCTTGATGTCCGATATATGTTTCGTACGGGGCAGACACATTTCCAGCCCCAGGCCTACATGTGATCATCCGATACTGGTTCGATGTACGCAATACTACGGTATACTACGCTTGATATAGATCTTATATTCCTATAAGAATATTTCTGGAGAATTGGGTAGGCATGGCGCTTTGCTAGAAGCCAACCTTGTCTTGTGAATCGGTAAAAACGTAGTACGAGGTACGTACGTGTTCGGATTATCCGACGACCGTATTTACTGCCAACATATCCGGAGATCTCTTGGGTCGCTTCCCGAAGATTCACCAATGACGTATGATTCAAACTCGATTAATCTTGGATTAATTACGGAGAGACTTTATCTTGGATAAAGTACTATATATAAGAGAGAACGATTAATTTGGAATTAATCGTAAAATTATTATATTCGATATAATAATCGAAATTCGATTTCGACGCGAAATTAAAATTAGATTTTAATTCTGGCAAACGAGTTAATTTAGAATTAATTCGTTAGCGACGTAAATAATAATTTCGCTAGGCGCAATTATTTATTTAAATTCGATTTAATTAACGTCGCGACGTAAGTTCGGTATTTCGGAAATATCGAACCCGAACGCGTGAGTGCACGTGGGCCCACTTTCATTTGGAAACGTGTGGGGCCCACATGACACATGTCATATTATGCATTATTTAACTCTAATGCATTGCATGGAGATAGTGTACAATGCACTCAATGGTTTTGCATGGAAATTGAGTGTTTGACACTCTAAGCCATTGCATGATTTGTGTCATAAGTTTATTATTAATTTAATAAAATTATGGCATAAATATAAATTGATTTTTTGTAACAAAAATCATTCAACTCTCCTCTCTCTCACATTGCCGAAACTACATGCAGTTTTGGGCTCTCCATTTCTTCAATTTTTGTGGCAAGATTTGAAGAAGTTGTGCATTCAAAATCACACAAAGGCTAGCACCTTCAAGGGATCATACATAGGTGATATGGGAAACTAATCCTTGAGCTTGGAAGGATCAAACTCGACTTGGAGTCCCTCTTTTCTTCTTGGCCGAGAGCTTCACTGCACAAGGGAGGAATTTGCATCATCTTAGCATCCATTTTCAAGTATTGTGAGTATGATTCCGCCATACTTCAAGTAATTCATTCATGTATTTATATATTTTGCTTGTTCTTGTCTTGCTTGGGGCTGGTAATTATTTCCAACAATGGTATCAGAGCTTAAAGAGCATGCAAATATATTAGGATGTTATTTGGGGAAAATTGTATGAAGCATGATTTGATGAGTTTGCTTGATTAAATATGCTTAGATGTATGTTATTTAGATTATACATCATCAATTTCATGGAAAATAAATTGGATTAATTTTTCCAACCCAAATGAGGCTTGGCCGAATACATGCAAGCATATGGACTAGATGATTTTTTAATTTTAAGACATTAGATGACTTGAAATAATATGGAATGATGATTTGTAACTCGATTGGATTGAAACGAAATCGGAACCATTTTAATCACCTTGGCCGAATGCTTGATGGAGGATTAGGGACTTGATTTTTTGATTAAATAATGTTGGACATATATTTAAGATAAAAATATGATTAATGGATTAATTTGATATTTTGGGAATATTGATTTAAAGGATTAATCATGATAATACACTTTAATTAATTAAGTTATAAAATTTGGAATTTAAAATTTGGTTAGTTGGGCTTAATTTTGAATTGGGCCTAAAACTATTATATTTGGACATAATGGGCTTGGTTGGGCCAAGTAGATTTGGACCATTTGGATTGGATCCAAAATGGGCCTAAATCACACCATTTAAGCCCAAATATAATAAATGGGCTTTTATGTTTAATTGGGCCTTATGGGCTTGATATTGATTTTATGGCATATGAGGGTGATTCCTTATTGGGCTTGGTAATTGGGTTTGACCCATACATTGACCAAAACCCAAGCCTAAAGAAATCAATTGAAAGCCCATCGGACTTTAATTAAACGGACATTAGATGTTAGTTGGGCTTTGAGACCCGATTGTATTAGATTTGGAATCTAAGTTATAAAAGCACAATAAAAGTGTAAATATTTAATTTAGAATTAAATAATAGGATTAGTATTGAATACGACTTAAATTGGATTTAACGAGTAGTTCGATATAATTCGTGAATTCATACTATAAGTATTTATTCTCAAATTGAGTTGGACTCGCGCAAATGCAAACAATTGTTTGAACATTGTATTGTCACCTAATTAAAGACTAATTAATTGGATTTGATTGGTTGTATAACATGCCTTGAATGAATGAATGTGGATGTGATGTATGAATAGTGTATATCGGATGGATATTAGAAGGGAAGGGTAATTTTAGAAATTATTGTAAATTTAGAATTTATAAATTGGACCTGCGTGTCCAGCCTTTCTCTTATTGTCTCTTTGTATTCTCTTCTCACCTAATTCCCCTCAATGTAAATGAGGTTTCTCTTATTGTATTATGTAATTGGGTAAGAGTAGAATAGTGCTAGCGGGGAGAGGAAAGGGAGTGATTTGTTCTAGGAACAAGTTGTTGTTCATATCCATCCGTATATCGCTATTACTTTACTTTACGCGCTTTATGATGTTTTAGAAGCATGCTTAAGGGTGTATGATGATGAGACCTAACAAAGATAAATAATTGGTTGCCAATTACGCGAAAAATCCCTCAAACATATTAAGCGATTTTCCTTCCATTGAATGATTCTTGTTCAAGATCCGAAGTTGGCATTGGTTTGTTTGGCCAAAGTCAAGACCTTTGTCAATCAAGGATGTACTTGAATCATGAGAGTTTTGTTGCATATCGGTGTCTTGTCCAATCGTGATTTTTATTGGCCAAAGTCAAGATCACTTTTTGTCCAATGACATTGATTACGAAACTTTCCTCGTCAATGGGTCCCGCTTAACTGGAATCATTAGGTTTGTTTTTGGCCAAAGCCAAGGCCTAGATGATTCGGAGGATAGGGTTAGGAAAATGTAATGGATACATTGACATTATACATATGTTTCGGACTTGGATGTCCACCTAACCGGATCTAGGAATTGGATGAGATCCAATTGATCATAGAGATCTACCTAAGTTAAATAGCATACAGCTTTTATTGGCCAAAGTCAAGGTTGTGTGTTATTTAACGGGATCCTAGCCCACTAGGAAATGCGATTTCCCGAGTTCTCCACAAGAGGGTTAGAGACTTGAAGAAAATAGTGGGAGGCTATTATTGAATTTGCAATTTCGTTCAGATACTTAGCCTTACGCGTCTTTCAAAATTATTTCGTCAATATTTTAATAATTAGTTGGACTAATATATTGTTATTTTGCTTGTAACAGTTTGACTGTACCCATAACATCGTTGACTTTATAGTTGGACTATAGTTGTCAAGATGACTGGCAAGGGTAATGTCCGCGACATAATCATGGGCGATAATGTCTTCAAAGGGACAAACTTTGCCGACTGGGAAATGAACCTCAAGATAGTGCTTGGGGCTGAGAGGGTGCTGTATACTATTCAGAGACCTCTCCCGCCTAAACCCACTGAGCCACTGGAGCTAGAGTTATGGAAGACTCATAGTGACGATTGTGACCAAGCTCAGTCAGTTATGCTAGCTGCAATGACCCAGCATTTCAGACGCCAGAACAGGGACTTGGATCCCTATAACATGATGGCAAGATTGCGTGATCTCCACCGCACCAACAAGCGGATGGAGAGGTACGAGCTAGTAAGGAAACTCTTCCGCTCCCGGATGACAGACGGCGCATCAGTTGAGGCCCACGGGACTCAAATGATCGCTGACATAGATGAGTTAGCCAAGATGGGCATTGTCTTGGAGGCAGAGTTGACGATTGATATGCTATTACAATCGCTACCCGATACTTGGAAACAAATCATCATCAACTATAAGTTGATGGACACTGACGACACTCTTGGAGAGTTGTTGTCCGTGCTGAAGGAGTCCGAAAAGGAACTCCTAAAGGGGAGCAAGCGCGAGGCGCATTATGCATCGACCTCTCATGCGCCAAGGGCTGGGCCCAAGGCAATTGGAGGTGCGAGGAAGAAGAAGTTCAAGAACAAGGGCAAGGGCAAGTTGACAGTGGCTTCTAGGAAGCCAAAGGACAAATCTCGCGACATCTGCCTCAACTGCGGCAAGAGGGGTCACTGGAAACGTGACTGCCGAATGGGCAAAGGGCAGAGGGAGGATATCAAGGCTGGCAAGGCTATCGCCTCTGGTATGTTTGTTATTGAGATAAATATGAATACTTCTAGTTTTAAAAATTGGATTTTTGATTCTGGTTGTGGTGCTCATATTTGTACTGATGTGCAGGATCTGCAGGATAGCAGGGTGCTGGCATCGGGGGAGATGGATCTACGGGTCGGAAACGGAACACCAGTTGCTGTTTTGGCCGTAGGGACTTTTGTTTTAGAACTGCCCTCAGGGCATGTACTTAAACTTTTGAACTGTTATTTTGTACCTAGTTTAACTAGGAATATTATATCTGTATCCTTGTTAACCCAGCAGGGTTACACTTTTGTATTAGAAACACTGGGTGTTATTTATATAAAAATGATGCAGAAATTTGCACAGCTGTTGCAAATAACGGTCTTTATATTTTGAATATAAATGAATCTCCTAAAATGACAAACAAAAGGCTCAAAAGGAGTAATCTAAAAGATGAAGCTTATATGTGGCATTGTCGTCTAGGACACATCAACAAGACTCGCATATCCACACTTTCGAAGAGTGGGTACTTGGACGAATTTGATCCCAATTCATATGACGTCTGCGAATCTTGTCTTTTAGGCAAAATGCCTAAATCACCTTTTAGCGGTAAAGGTGAACGTGCCACAGAACTGTTGGCTCTCGTTCATACTGACGTATGCGGGCCCATGTCTAGCCAGGCTAGAGGTGGATTTCACTACTTCGTAACCTTCACAGATGATGCATCTCGTTACGGTTATGTGTATCTTATGAGACACAAGTCGGAAACTTTTGAGAAATTCAAAGAGTTTCGACACGAAGTGGAGAAACAACAGGGAAGAGTATTAAGACATTACGGTCAGACCGCCGGTGGCGATTACTTAAGTTATGAGTTTCAAGATTACTTGAAAGAATATGGTATTCTTTCACAGTGGACTCCTCCTGGAACACCGCAATTAAACGGTGTGTCCGAACGGAGAAACCGCACCTTGTTGGACATGGTAAGGTCAATGATGAGTCGCACTGAGCTACCAATATCCTTCTGGGGATACGCATTAAACAGTGCTATACTTATTTTGAATAAGGTACCGTCGAAGTCTGTTGAACAGACTCCATATGAGATATGGACAGGAAGGAAACCAGGTTTCTCTTTCCTGAAGATTTGGGGATGCTGGGCATATGTTAAACGTTTGGAAGGTACCAAACTTGAACCCAAATCTGATAAATGCCTTTTCGTAGGATATCCTAGGGAAACCAAAGGATATTACTTCTATCACCCACAAGAGAACAAAGTATTTGTTGCTCTACAAGCATTTTTCCTTGAGAAGGATTTTATAAATGCAGTGGTAAGTGGGAGGAAAGTAGAACTCGATGAAGATCGTAGTGATACTGTTCCTGGCAATGAATCAACGACGGAACAAGAACAGACCGTCCGGGATGAGTCTGTACCACAAACTTCACATACACAAGGACCGCGTAGGTCGGAGAGAGTCAGAACAGTACCTGAGAGGTATGGGTTCCTGATCTCACCTCATGTAGATATTAATCTTATTGAGGATAATGAGCCGGCTACGTATGAGGAAGCGATACAAAATATCGATTCCGCTTTATGGCAAGAAGCCATGAAGTCCGAGATGGATTCCATGTACGCCAACCAAGTTTGGACACTGGTTGATGCACCAGAAGGCGTAAAGCCTATTGGATGCAGATGGATCTTCAAGAAGAAGACCGACATGGATGGCAACGTACAAACGTACAAAGCTAGGCTTGTAGCGAAGGGGTATCGTCAACAATATGGTATTGATTATGACGAAACCTTCTCACCCGTTGCCATGATTAAATCCATTCGGATAATGCTTGCAATAGCTGCATATTTCGATTACGAGATATGGCAGATGGACGTTAAAACCGCTTTCCTTAACGGAAACCTTTTGGAGGATGTTTATATGCAACAGCCTGACGGTTTTATCGTACCTAGACTTGCAAACAAGGTTTGTAAGTTAAATCGATCCATTTATGGATTGAAGCAAGCATCACGGTCATGGAATCAGCGTTTTGATGAGATCATAAAAGAATATGATTTCGTGCAAAACGCAGATGACCCTTGTGTATACAAGAAGGTTAGTGGGAGAGCACTTACTTTTATTGTCCTTTATGTCGACGACGTATTGCTTATAGGCAATGACATTCCCATGCTAACGTCGGTGAAAGCTTGGCTTTCATTAAAATTCTCCATGAAAGATCGTGGGAGAAGCAGCCTTTATTCTTGGAATAAAGATCTACCGGGATAGATCTAGAAAGCTGCTTGGACTCTCCCAGAGTACATACATTGATAAAGTGTTGAAGCGATTCAACATGGAACAATCCAAGAGGGGATTGGTTCCAATGGTACGTGGTACCCTCTGTCTAAGGACATGTGTCCTAAGACTCAGGAAGAGAGAGACAACATGAGTCGGATACCGTTCGCCTCGGCAGTCGGATCGATCATGTATGCCATGATATGTACACGACCTGATGTCTCATATGCTTTGAGCATGTGCAGTCGCTATCATCAGGCCGATCCAGGTGAAGGTCACTGGATAGCAGTTAAGAATATCCTTAAGTATCTTAAACGAACTAAGGATGCTTTCTTAATTTATGGAGGTGGAGAACTTGCGGTATCTGGGTATACCGATGCAAGTTTCCAAACCGACAAGGATGACTACAAGTCGCAATCCGGGTACATTTTTTGTTTGAATAACGGAGCAGTGAGCTGGAAATCTTCCAAGCAAGATACTGTTGCCGATTCAACAACAGAAGCGGAGTACATCGCTGCATCTGAAGCAGCAAAGGAGGCAGTTTGGATCCGAAAGTTCCTAATCGGATTAGGAGTAGTTCCGTTAGCAGCTGAGCCCGTTCCATTGTATTGTGACAATAACGGGGCTATAGCACAGGCTAAGGAACCAAGGTCTCATCAACGGTCCAAGCATGTTCTTCGACGTTACCATCTGATTCGGGAGATTATACATCGTGGCGATGTAAAGGTCGAGAAGGTCACATCAGATGACAACATTGCAGATCCGCTGACGAAGGCTGTTCTTCAGCAAGTTTTTGAACGACACATACATAGTTCGGGTATTAGATGCTTGAGTGACTGGCTATAGGCCAAGTGGGAGATTGTTAGACATTATGTCCCATAGCGTCACTGTTTGTAAATGATATTGTATTATTGTACAAAATTAACTATGTGATAATGAAATTGCCTTTTGCCGTTTTGTAATATTATTTACTTTGATATATAAATGGCGAAAGTCCATATGATTAATACCGGATTGAGATGATATGAGACAGTATCAATCCATAAAGGTTTAATCATTAAATATCCCTAGTCGGAGTATTATCGAGATCGGACATCGATAATGCGGAATAGACTAGTATTGCGCTTGTGCACGTTGTGAGGGCACAACGGCATAGTTCTCATATATTTAAGTATTGGATACTTATGCAAGTGCGATAGGAGGTTGTGTTTTACCGATGGTACGGAAAACAGCTTCGCTCTGGATAGACCCCGCGGAATCCCATTGGTAGTATGTCTGCGTGTCTATGGGAGGCCGCATCAGGGTAGGTGTATATGGTCTTAACCTGAGACTTACATCGCTAGTACTTGCGACAATCGGTAAACTTTGGTTTTGGTGGTTGGGGACCTTAACCGGTTCTGTGTACACCTCTTCTGGGTTTATCGAGAATCGTAGTGTACTGGATGTGATGTCGAGATGGAAGTATCACTTCAGACATATGGAGGTGATGATCACGCAGGACACAGAACTAGTACTCTATAAAAGGTTGCAACCGTCGGGACAATATGACCAGGTCAGGATTGTCCGATTTAAAGAGACTAGTTGCTTGATGTCCGATATATGTTTCGTACGGGGCAGACACATTTCCAGCCCCAGGCCTTACATGTGATCATCCGATACTGGTTCGATGTACGCAATACTACGGTATACTACGCTTGATATAGATCTTATATTCCTATAAGAATATTTCTGGAGAATTGGGTAGGCATGGCGCTTTGCTAAAAGCCAACCTTGTCTTGTGAATCGGTAAAAACGTAGTACGAGGTACGTACGTGTTCGGATTATCCGACGACCGTATTTACTGCCAACATATCCGGAGATCTCTTGGGTCGCTTCCCGAAGATTCACCAATGACGTATGATTCAAACTCGATTAATCTTGGATTAATTACGGAGAGACTTTATCTTGGATAAAGTACTATATATAGAGAGAGAACGATTAATTTGGAATTAATCGTAAAATTATTATATTCGATATAATAATCGAAATTCGATTTCGACGCGAAATTAAAATTAGATTTTAATTCGGGCAAACGAGTTATTTAGAATTAATTCGTTAGCGACGTAAATAATAATTTCGCTAGGCGCAATTATTTATTTAAATTCGATTTAATTAACGTCGCGACGTAAGTTCGGTATTTCGGAAATATCGAACCCGAACGCGTGAGTGCACGTGGGCCCACTTTCATTTGGAAACGTGTGGGGCCCACATGACACATGTCATATTATGCATTATTTAACTCTAATGCATTGCATGGAGATAGTGTACAATGCACTCAATGGTTTTGCATGGAAATTGAGTGTTTGACACTCTAAGCCATTGCATGATTTGTGTCATAAGTTTATTATTAATTTAATAAATATTATGGCATAAATATAAATTGATTTTTTGTAACAAAAATCATTCAACTCTCCTCTCTCTCTCACATTGCCGAAACTACATGCAGTTTTGGGCTCTCCATTTCTTCAATTTTTGTGGCAAGATTTGAAGAAGTTGTGCATTCAAAATCACAACAAAGGCTAGCACCTTCAAGGGATCATACATAGGTGATATGGGAAACTAATCCTTGAGCTTGGAAGGATCAAACTCGACTTGGAGTCCCTCTTTTCTTCTTGGCCGAGAGCTTCACTGCACAAGGGAGGAATTCGCATCATCTAGCATCCATTTTCAAGTATTGTGAGTATGATTCCGCCATACTTCAATTAATTCATTCATGTATTTATATATTTTGCTTGTTCTTGTTGATCTTGGGGCTTGGTAATTATTTCCAACACTATCTAAATCTTCCTTATCATGACCTTTGTATGTTCATGCTAGCTAATGTTGTCTCACACTTCCTTCCTTAGTTACCTTTCTTTGATTTCCTATAATACCAATCAGTCCTAATTACCTTCTTTCCCTGACTTTGAGCATCCCTCGGTTCCTCACCTTTTGTTGTAATGTAGTCTCTTAATGATCTCTCTAGTAAATAAGGTTGTATACATTCAATTAATGGCCAATGTTTCTCTACTAAGTTTTTGAATTTACTTCGCAAACTTCGGTATTAGTTAAACCTCAATTATGTTAGAAACTACTGCATTACTAATTCCTCAGAAAACTGCGTTACTGAAAATAGTATCCTTGAGTCGCGTCCTACTATACATAACCTCTAACTTATCTTACCTTGTTCTTGGTTTCTTGTACCTCGATAATCCTAATTGTAAGTTATCTTAATTTCATTCTTTGTCATTAATAGCTTTTAATATTCCACTTATAATATTGTCATCAATCAACTCGCTAATATTCAAAATGACTCCGGTCATGCCTTAAAGGTGTTATACTACATCTTAAGTCTACATGTTCCTGAGAACATAAATAGGACGGGTGTTGTGGTTCATCGCTACCGGAGGTATCTAAATAAGATTGGGATGATTCGAGGAATCAATGTCTATTTTGAGTTATCACACATAAGTACTAATATTAAAGCGCCACTTAACTACAACGTTTAACCTCTCATCTAGTTCGACCTTTTACCGATACTCATACTATCTCTTTCTGGGAATTCTTCAAAGCACAAACTTACTCCAAGTCATTACTGTACTCTCTTTGTTACCTATTTTTGGATAGTTTCGTTCTATTCTTCTTTTTAGTTTCCCTATTTGGCTTGATAAAAATGTCTCAAAAAATACATATTTCACTCTTATGAATGTTATATGCTCTACCTTCTTCAGGTCCTCAAATTATTTGAGTCCTCACTACTTTGAACACTTAGGTTTGGTAATAGATTAAGATAGCTTTGCCAAATTTGACTAAACTTTGATACATCAGAATTGTTTCCACTTTTTTGTAAAGGTACGCATACATGTCTCATTTGGATTCTCATATAATCAACTGATCTAGCTAGGGTATTTTCAAGAGCTGTATATGTTCAACTGGGTCACTAACTATTCTTAATTGGGGCTATACTGAATTTTGGATTTAGGAGACGGATATGCGCATCTTTTAGAGATCTGGGGGAAAATGATTCTGCTACTACTTGTCGAGGCTCTGTGGTAGTTTGTGTGAGTTTTTAAATACTTACTGGGGTTGGTACTGTAGAAGGCGGATTACCAATGGAAGATGAATAGAATAAGGCCTTTACCTAACTCTAGCTTCTTCCAAGGCTGCTATTCCGACTTCCATTGTAGGCTAAGTCCACCTCCCTTCCACCAGCGGCTTAGCCTAGCTCTTTTTGGATTGCTCCTGCTTCCTGAAGTTACCTCTTATCCGAGATAATTTATAGATATATATTTTTAAAACATTGAACTTAATGCCAGCAAACAAGAAGATTCTTTCTTTATGGTATGTACTACTGAGGGTCTTGCTATGGCTTGGGGTTACATAACTTTATTAACTATTCTGTGGTTTCTGCTTATGCTATAATCTTCGAGCTGTGTTATCTACGTCATGACCTATACTGGACTTCCTCGCCATATCATGAGTTTTCAAAGTTTCTCATTTACTGGATCTTTTTCTAGGTGTTATAAGGGTTACTACTATGGTTGGTCTAGTCTATGGACTTCTGCTTGTGCTGCAAGCTTCAGGTGAGCTTGTCTATGCTATGTGCTACGATTTGTTCTCTTACAGATTTCTATAATTTTGATCGATCTAATAGTCTTATCTCTTAAGGTTTTCTATTTCTATTTCGTGGTATACTGCTGTGGGTATTGGGTCTTCTTACAGATAATTTTTTTCTATTCTGGTCAATAATGTCTGAATGTCAAACAATGTTCAATACTTTTTTACTAGTGTCATTTATCGATTGCCCTAACTTAATTCATTATATATTTTAGAATAGGTATGAGATGGACCCTGTTAGGATGTTTTCCTATCCAATACTTCTAAGGGGTTGGGCAATGGTCATGTTACGGTTTCACCTACTTTGGCCTCATTTGCTAATATAACTAATTTGCTCATTCTTATGATATCGGTCTTACTTCGTCTTGATTCTAGGCTAGGGTATCTGAAACCATTACGTTCTTCTAGGTATCTCAAACCTATTAGGAATCTTCACGACTAGATTTGATTTCTTGCTTCTTTACTTTTCTAGCTACCTTCTATCATTTGGAAGCTTGCTATGTATACATGGTTCTCGAAAATTATTGGTTCTACTTTATGGGATTTTCTAAGGAGGGAGGAAACCTTACTTGAGTCTATCTGTCATTCTTATATTTGTTTTTGCTCATTCTATTCTCTTTTCTACTACAAGCTTGTGCATTTTCTTTACCATTGATTCTATTTCAATACAATCTAGTATCTCGACTTACTCTAAGTATATACATCTTTCTTTGCTTTCTAGTTCTACACTTCTTCTAGCTTTCTCTCTTTTTAAAGCTTCTGACATATGTTCTCGAAAACTTCACTAGTTGTTCCTGTCATTTATCATGTCTGAACTTCGGGTGTCATATACTAATGGTTACATACGAATTTTGCTATAATAAGGATTCTAGTTTCAGATTATAGGATGGATATACAAATGAATCTTGAAAAGTTTACTAACCTTTCTATAAGGCTTAAGGACGTACTCGAGGATCAGATACTGGAGATGTAATACCTCGCATATGAGTACCCCGAGTAATAACTATTATTACTCCCCCAGTTCCGAGTGTTATTTTGAAATGTTTTGAATGTTGATGATAATGATGATGTTGATGATGTTGTGGGCACTGAGCCCTTGAGTGTTGATAGATCATATGGGCACAGAGCCCTTAGGTGTGATTTTGATGTGTTGGTGTGGACCTGAGGTCCATTTCGATATATGATGTTCACTTTAGGTTCGTTTGGTGCTGGATTGAGATCCAGGTTATCCATTTTTAGAATACATCATGCTGAGTTTTCGGTAAATTCAGAGGCTTATGGAGATGGGTCAATCCTGTCTCCTGCTGGTAGCATCCTGCCTCTGGTAGGGTGTTACAAATAATTAATAGAGACTAATGGATATTAGTGATATAAATTTTAAGAGTTAAAATTAGTTAGGTCACTAATAGTGAACTAGTGTAAATAAGAGTTATGATTTAGCCACCGTATATTTATTCACACTAGTAAATTAAAAATATTAGATATTTTGAAAATAGAAAACTTAATTTTAAAATAGTGAGTAGGAGAGGGATATGCAATAGTATATCTCGCAATCTTCGTTGTTAGTCTGAAAACGTGATATTCAAAAGACGCCTCGAGACATTTTTGTTTTCGTCCCCCTACAGATGGTGTCCATTTTGGTCAATATCAAGTTTGGATTCTGATAGGATTAGGACTCTAAATATATCTGGTGAACTGACCTACTCTACGACGGGACTTCACTAGTTAAGTCCAAAGGTTCCGAAACGACGGGTCACACTCACAAAAGAATGATTAAATGTTAATCAAAATTCCTTGTTCAAATCAAACGGTGTTTGGTTAATATAGGAATAAGAGTTATTCCCGAATTCATTAATCAATTGAGATTGTCTCGATCTATCATGAAAGTACGTGACCTACCCTACGACGGTACTTATTTGTGGGATGATAGATTTTCGTGGCATAGTAATTTTCGTAGGTTTCTAATTAGTTATTCATGGTTCATGCATCATGTTTAATTTTATGCTAAAAATATTTGATGATATTTATATACGATGAATGAATATTAAATGCATGTTTATTTTATTTTTCAGCCATGGTTCTCTAATTATTTCCATTCTCTCTAATGATAAATTAACGGGAGAAAATTATGTTAAGTGGAAAAGTAACATGAACGCTATCCTGGTCTGTGAATACCTAAAGTTTTTCCTGACAGAGAAGTGTCCTCCAATGCCGGCCAGAAATACTGGCCAAGCTGTGCACGACGCCTACCAAAAATAGGTTGCAGCTAATGAGAAAGCCCGCTGCTACTTACTAGCAGGGATGTCCGAGAATATTACTGCAAAGCATAAGCCAATGGCTACAACATCTCAGATGATGGAGTCATTGTAGGGCATGTTCGGGAAACCTTCTGAACGTCAACTTCATGAGGCCATGGTCTTAGTGATGATTGCTAGGATGAAGGATGGGACATTAGTCCGAGAGCTCGTCTTGAGGATGATGACCTACCTCAATACGTCCAAAACCCATGGCACTCGTATTGACGAGCAGAGCCAGGTGACCATAATTATGGAAACTCTTTTGACGAGTTTCCTGTAGTTTAAAAGCAACTATGTTATGAACAAGTTGACTTTTACTTTTACCCAGCTACTTAATGAGTTCATACCCAGCTGCTTAATGAGTTCACACCCAGCTTCTTAATTAGTTCACCCATTATAAGTCCATGCTTGTGGATCCTCGTAAGCCTAGTGCTGAGGCAAATGTTACCAAGTCTTCTAAATCTGTAAAGAAAAAAAAGAATAACACTGCGAATGCTAAGGCTAAGCCCATGAAGAAGAACAACAAGAAAGGCTCCAACGATGCCAAGCCCAAGAGAAAGTGTTTCCACTGCAACAAGGACGGGCATTGGAAAAGGAACTGTCCTAAATACCTTACCGAGCTGAAAGAGAAAAAGGCTACAAGTAAATACGATTTACTTGTTATCGAATCTCTATTAGTGGAAGATGATAAATCTGCATGGATTGTTGATTCTAGAGCCACTAACCATGCTTGTTCTTATTTGTAGCTACTTGACTCAGGAAGGGACCTTGCTGAAGGTGACTACACTATGAGGGTCAGGCCATGAGATGCTGTTTCAGTAAGAGCAGTGGGAGTTTCCAGTTTAAATTTTATGGATAATAGTTATTTAAATTTGAACAATGTGTCTCACAAGAATTTGATTTCTTTTTCCAAACTTTTGGATGATGGTTTTTCAGTTTCTTTAAATAGTAATTTGGTTATTATTGGTATAAATGAATTAACCATATGCACAGAAAACTAAGAAAAAATCGTGTACGTGTTAAGACCGTTAACAAATAGATCATTGCTCAACACTGAAATGTTAAAGGTTGAGAAACCTAAAACAAGTTAAAGCTCTTAGACTTGGTCATATCAACCTTGATTGGATAAATAGGTTGATAAAGAATGGAGCTTTAAACCAGTTAAAGCTTGGAACTTTACCAGTCTCCGAATTCTGTTTAGAAGGAAAAATGACCAATAGACCTTTTAGTGGAGAAGGTATAAAAGCCAGTCAAACACTTGAGCTAATATATTCGGATATTTGCGGACCGATGATTGTAAGAGCCCGGGGTGGTTATGAATACTCTGTCACATTTATTGACGATTATTCTGTTAGGGATATGCCCTATACCCAACTTGTGGATGGGCTATATGTACATGTTTTTGTAATATTTTCATTAATTAATAAAATGACAATCTTTATTATACGTGTCTTACATAACTTATATGAATCATCAAACACTGTAATAAAGCCCTTGGAGTAATTAGATGATGGCTTCCACGCCTTATGAATCATTACTTTTAAACGTTCCTAGTCACAATTTTGTGAATAATCTGAGCGTTCACAAAGTGGAGAGACTAGCATGATGATATGATCCGCCCTTAAGTGGGGTAGCCGATCTCATAGGCTACTAACGGAGATTCGTCCGCTTGGTGTATCACATGGATGCATGAGTTGCTCGTGTCCATCGAACTGACCGCCGAAAGTTTTCACATGGAGTGTTTATCCCATGTGTCTGTGAGAACTTTCATGTATCGATTGTATGACTAGTCCTTAGACTTGAGGTATTTACAATCTTATGTGTGGATCAAATAAATTTGACATTCTCTTTCCCCGGTTCAAAAGATCCGGTCATAAGGGTATGATTGGGTCATTTGTTGAAACACATGAAATTTGTAAAGATACAACAGAGAATCACCACTCTCTCGGATAATATTTTCTTATAAGATTAGTATTCCAGCTCACGGGTTGATATGTTTGATCAGTGCTTGAGACTGTGGCCGCAGCGGAAGAATCATGTGAGATTCTTGGGTTAGCATGATTCATGACACTATCAACATCATACCTTTGACTATATGGGAAGACATTTTCCATACCCTAGGTCAAACGGTGGGGATACAGTGAGGTGAGGGACCGTATCATATGTAAATCGCATACAGAATGGGTATATATATCTTTCCTTCTCATTTGGGGACCTTGGCATGTTGCTAGATGTCAACCTTGGTCATTGAAATCGAACGACCATCTGATCGGAGGATAATTTATGTTCGATTAGATTATCACGATTCATTTCATGTCTAACTTGAGGGGAACCCAAAATGTCACACACAACAAAGTTGAAATGAATGGTTAACAATGCACAATACAAATTTAACAGCATATATGATTGCTATAGGAATTGTTCATAAATGGTTCAATGTGTTTAATTATTGAACAGATCATTTATGAGGTTCCATAGTCGCTTAGGGATTGGTGAATGACGATAGGGGCACTTTGGGAATTGAAATAAATAAATATATAACTAAATAAATAAATAAATAACATGAATAATACATTATTTTTATTTGTTATTTGTTTTGAATTCCAATTCGGCCCAAACTCTTATTAGGGTTTTATAATCTCATTAAACCACTAAATTAAGATCCAATGGCTAAGATAAAATTAGCATTTATCCCACATCAGATTCTTAATTAATTTTGTTGTCTTTGGAGCACCTATTTAACCCAAAGAGTTTTTTACAAAATTTTGCACCAAACCTTTCATATCTTAGGTTTATATAAGTGAGCAACTCTAAATTTTAAGAGTAAGCCACTGCTTTTGAAGATCCTTAAGTCTAATTGACTAGAGGACCCTCGAGTTAAAAGTTTTGAGGTATTTCCCTAGGCTAGCACCAAGGGAAAAATACCTGTGAACTCAAGGCGTAGTCTTGCCGTTGAGTTTTGGCTTTGGTGTGTGCACCTTTAGAGGCCACACACTTTCTGTGGTTCTTTGGAACGTGGAAGAGCTTGCTGAGTTCGAGAAAAGCTTGTAGATTGGAGGGAGGACTGGAGGAGTCTTGGTTCAAGTAAGTCTTTTTCTTTCTTTATTTTAATTAGAGTTCTTATGATAGTTAGCATGTTTAGGTTTATGTTCTTTGCATGTTTTATGAGTTTTTATGCTTAGAATATATAGTAACATGCCTAGGCTTGTAGAATAATCAAAATAAATGGGTCTTGGGCAAATGGATAGCGACATCATAATTTGATTTATTTAATTTTCCGATGCGCACTCGCGGCCACTTCCCAACAGTGGTATCAGCGCGCCGATTGTTTTTTGATTAGTTATCTCTCATTTGAACACGAAATTGGGTGTGTAAAAGCTCGTTGGAAAGCTAACACCCTAAATTTAATTTTAGGCATAAGTTTTGCATGATTTGGTTAAGATTTGAATTGTGAAATTGCATTTAAAGTTCACGCATCTGTAAAATATGTGAATAGTAAATGTATTTGAATAAAATAAAATGCAATATCATAATTAAATATTAATCAAAGTTATTTAATGCCTAAAATAATTCCAACATATTAAAACTCATATGCTTGATGATTCTATGTATGATTAGAATTGGCATGATTATTTTAGAGTGCAAGCATCTAGAGACTTTCTAAGGAAATATGGAGTGTATTGCTTATCCCTTAGCTAAGTAATTATTCCACAATGAACTAGGAGATTTATTACCTTTTAGGCTAATAAATATAAATCACTTGTTTATAATAAAAGACATTATAAAAGATACAAGTGGGGTGGGACCAAGGCGTTAATAAAACTTTCCAAACTAAAGTTAATTTAACCAAAGGTATCACTAGAGTTAGATAATGATTTGGTGTCTTCCTTCACTCATTACCTTTTTATAGCCAAAAGGAAAAGTTGTGAAGACATCTAGATAATTATTTACTCAAAGCTTACCTTAAAGTATATTTAAAGTGTTGGACTAATTTGGAGGATCTATTATTTACTCATAAGACGCAGTGACCCTTAGGCGTGGTCTTATAACTTAGTGGAAAAAATTGGGTGTCCACAAGGACTAGCATAAGCTATGGCATGTTTGATTGCCCAACCAATGATCAAGGAATTGTGATTTATATCATAAATTGGTTGGGAACCTACCTAATTATTGTATTTTATAACGACCGGCCCTAGTCGGAGTTATGAAATGATGATAATGAGATCATTGCCCACAAGAAATCCATCATATTGGGGTTGATGCGATTTGCTTAAAATTTTAAAACAATTGAGTGGTACCAACTTCATAATATTAAAAGCCCATGTTATTATGAAACATTAATGAAAACATATTACTAATTTTAACATTCTCTCTTAACAGGTGGGTAAAATATTTAACAAAAATTCAAATGGCAAACAAAGTATCTTTTCGTTCCATCATTGATGAGCATAAGCTCAAAGGGGACAACTACAATGACTGTTTTAGAAACCTTAAAATTGTCTTACGACAAGAAAAGATTTTCTATGTTCTTGAAAGACCATTTCCCCTGAACCCGCAGAAGATGCTGACCAAAATACATTTGATGCTTGGAAGAAACACGTCAATGATGATGAGCAAGCAGTTTGCATAATGCTTGGCTATATGTCAGACGAACTTCAGAAAGCTCACG